>CM075822.1:12411121-12698621 GCA_037975025.1 Excoecaria agallocha | reverse complement strand
TCCATAAGATGATCCCCTAACAATGATGTTAATTGGGCCAGAGCATCGCATACACTGATTTGAAGGACCTAGCTTCTTTCTATCCTCATCTTCATTATCATCATATTTTTATTTAACTTTAATGGACTAGTATGGGCTCTTTGGCTTCTGAGCCACGAACCTTTATAGCAAAACCGCTCTGAATTGATCTCTTAATCTTTTCCCTGAGTGCCTTGAACTTATCAATGGTGTGGCCATAATCTCTGTAAAACTCACATTATTGTGATTGGTCCCTATGCAAGTTAAATCAGTATAACATTTTTCTAGGCAAATTCACCTTGTTGTGGTAGCTCTTAATCCACAGTAGCCCTTTTAAGGGTTCCAAATTGAGTAAATGTAAACTTTTGCTAGACCATTCCTTTGATGATCAAATTGAAAGAGTTTTAAATCCTTTCTTTTACCTGAGCTGTAATGGTCTGAACATCGGGTCAGTCATGAATAATATTTTTTGATAGTGAATAGTGCTTCAGGGTTGAAAAGTACATCCAGAGATGAAAAATATTTCATTTGACCATCGAAAAATATTTATCATGGTTAATCTAGGGTTGAAATTTGAAGTGAAATTGAGATCAAATAGGCCTCCAAAAGTCAAAAATACGAAAAATGAAGTGGTTCGATTTAAATAGTAACTAGGTTGGCTTAGGTTTGATCAAGCCTTTAAAAATAGTAAATGAGCTCTAAAAATTGCCAAACTTTGATATGTGCCTAAAATGATATGTAAAATATTTTGAATATAAAAATTTAATTTTTGGTAACACCGATAATTGTTGAATCGAACAAATCTGATTGAATCGAACCAATAATTGACTCCGATTGGGCTGAAATTTTATGTACAACCTATTTTTAATATGATAAGAATGATTGAATCAATTTTAGAGTATTTTGGAATTGAAAAGTAAGAGAATTATAAAAAATGGCATAATGGGCTTGATTTTGAGTTATTGGGCTTAAATTAGTGGGCCTGGGTTGAACCAAAACCCAACCCAATTTAGCAACTATAAAAGCTTAATGGGAGATGCTATTTTGACCAGTCAATCTTATCTCCTCAACCACCATCTCCTTCTTGTTTAGGCTGTGTACTGATGCAGGAAGGCAAGGTGATTGCTTATGCCTCTCGACAGCTTAAAACTCATTAGAAGAACTATCCTACTCATGATCTGAAGCTAGCAGCTGTAGTTTTTGCACTGAAGTTTTACAGGCATTATCTGTATGAAGAAAGATGCTACATTTACTCAGACCACAAGAGCTTGAAATATCTGCTTACTTAGAGGGAACGCAACCTTAGATAGAGATGCTGGTTAGAGTTGATTAAAGATTATGTTTACTTTATCGACTAGCATCTAGGAAAAGCTAATTTAGTAGCTGATACACTTAGCAGGAAATTCATATCAGGTAATGTGAATGCTTTTAAATGAATTTGTATTAGCGATTGATAAGTGTAATTGAATGATAATAGTAATGTTTGCAGCTCTTTGGGCTATGAATGTCATTTTGAGTTTGGCACCAGATGGAGCATTATTAGCTAAAATGCAAGTGAAGCTTAACTTTGTGTATCAGGTGAAAATAGCCCAGAAAGAAAATGACCGACTGATAGCCATTTTGAACAAACTAAAAGATACCAATGAAGGAGACTACTCATTAAGTGGTGATGGAAGCCTTTGCTATAATAAAAATTATGTGTTACGGATCAGGAGAAATTGAAGAAAAGCATCCCTACCGAAGCTCACCATAGAAATTATGCCATACATCCTGGAGGTAACAAGATGTACCAGGACTTAAAAGCTCATTATTAGTAGCCAGGTATGAAAGGGGATGTGACAGAGTTTATAAGTAAATATCTGATATTTCAGCAAGTAAAGGAAAAGCATCAGGTTTTTTCGGGATTGCTTCATCCTATTTTGATACCAGAGTGAAAATGGGACAAGGTAACTATGAATTTTGTAACTGGATTGGCTGTTACTAAAAAGGAAACATGATGTTATATGGGTGATCATTGATAGACTCACAAAATCTGCCCATTTCTTGCCAATGCAGATGGATTATCCTTTAACCAAGCTGGCAAAAATCTATATTAATGAAGTGGTGAGGTTGCATGGAGTGCCATCATCCATTATATCTGATAAGGATCTTAAATTCACTTCCCATTTTTGGAAAAGTCTGCAAGAAGCTTTGGATACAAGGCTCCACTTCAGCATAGCATTTCACCCTTAGACAGATGGTTAGTCCGAAGGGATGATTTTGATATTGAAAGATATGTTACGATGCTGTGTACTAGAGTTTGGTAAAAATTGGGAAAAGTACTTATCTTTAGCAGAGTTTGCCTATAACAACAGCTACCAGTCTAGAATAAAGATGGCTCATTTTAAAGTTTTGTATGGAAAAAATGTAGAACTCCTTTGTGTTGGGCAAAACTGAGTGAAAAGAAGTTGATAGGATCGAACTTGATCCATGACTCAAAAGAAAAGTTTGAATCATCGAAGGTAGATTAAGAGAAGCCATGGATCTCTAAAAATGCTATGCAGATCTGAAGAGAAAAGATATAGAGTTCTAGGTCAGAGACATAGTTTTTCTGAAGGTATCTCCGTGGAAAAAGGTTCTGAGATTTGGCAAGAAGGATAAGTTAAGTTCAAGATTCATTGGCCATTATAAGATGCTTCAGCGAATTGATTTAGTAGCTTATCGGTTGAATCTACCATCGGAGTTAGAGAAGATGCATGATGTGTTCCATGTGTCCATACTCCAAAGGTACAAATCTGATCCTAGTCATGTAATCACACCAAAAGAAATCCAAGTGCAGGTCAATATAACCTATGAAGAAAGATCAGTTTAGATCCTAGCTAGGAAAATCAGACAACTCAAGAATAAACAGATTCCATTAATAAAGGTTTTAGGGTACCATCACACGGTAGAAGAAGCTACGTAGGAGCCATAAGCTGCTATGAGACAACGGTATCCTCTGCTCTTATATATAGATAAATTTTGAGGATAAAATTTCTTTTAGTAGGGGAGAATTGTAATGGCCTAAACGTCAGGTCAGTTGTGAATAGTATTTTTCGATAATGAATAATGCTTCAGGGCTGAAAAATACACCCGAAGGTAAAAAAATATTTTATTTTATCATCGGAAAATATTGATTATGGTTAGTCCAGGATTGAAATTTGAAGTGAAATTGAGATCAAATTGGCCTCCAAAAGTCAAAAACACGAAAAATGAAGCGGTTCGGTTTAAATAGTAATTAAGTTGATCTAGGTTTGAATGAGCCTTTAAAAATAGTAAATGAGCTCTAAAAATTGCTAAAATTTGCATATGTACCTAAAATTATATGTAGAATATTTTGGCTATAAAAAGTTAATTTTCGGTAACAACGATAATTGTTGAATCTGACCGATTTGATTGAATTGAACCAGTAACTGAATTCAATTGGGCTAAAATTTTGTTTATAGTCTATCTTTGATATGATAAGAATGATGAAATCAATTTTAGAGTATTTTAAAATTGAAAAGTGAGAGAATTACAGAAAATAGCATAATGGGCTTGATTTTGGGTTATTAGGCTTAAATTAGTGGGCTTGGGTTAAACCAAAGCCCAAACCAATTCAGCCACTATAAAAGCCTAATGGAAGATGATATTTTGACCAGCCAATCTTATCTTTTCAGCCACCATCTCCTTCTTGCTTTGGCCGAACCACCATAACCTATTTCCTCTCCATTTTTTCAAGTTTTCTTTCCTTTTCTCTCACAATCCAAGCATATTAAATAAAATTCTACCTCTCTAAATGATTATTAAAGCTTAATTCCTTGGTTGGGAAAGAAAATTAAGAGAAATCAAGTTGAAAAGCTTAGGGTGTCCATTTGAGGTAAGAGAAAATCATGGTTTTAATTTTGTTCTAAGGTACCTACAAGTATTTTTAGGTGCCTATAGTTCATTTATGTGCTTAGTTTAAGTAGTTGAGAACAAAAAAAAAATAGTATTTCTTATGGTAAAGAATTCAGCCATGGTAGGTTCTCAAGGTAAGGGATAAGCTTCCAAAGAAAAAGGGAAAGAAAAGGAAGTCTAGGCAAGCTTAAGCCAATGAGGAAGGTTAGTGGCTACTAAATCCTTCTATTTTCCATGAATTAACATGATTTTCCTTTATGTAACTTAGGAAAAACTAAGAAAAATGCATGTGTAATTGAAATTGACCTTAGAATAATGAATTAGGACCTTGAATATGCCTATTTAAAAACTTAATTTGAATTAAAAGCATGTGTATTGTGAATTTCCTTTGATGGCCGAATTGTATCTTAAAGGGAACTCAAGTGTAGTTTGTGTATTTTGATGAATTTTGCCATAAAATGACTATAGAAATTAATTAATATATCCATAAAATTTTGTAGAATTTATGAAAATTATTTAAGTATTTTTTAGAAAAAGGACTTGATTATGTATAAAGTGTATTTATTGAATTATTGTGAAATAATTCATTAAATAAGTAAAAAATAGTGAATTACTGTGAAATAATGCACAAACTGTGCAAAATAATTAAAAAGCTGACTGACAGATTTTCTGTATAGAACAAGCTATTAAAACGGTGAAAAATCTGAAAAGTGAAATGAAATCTAAATGGCTATTGCCTTTAGTAATAGTCAGGTAGTCAAAATCTAGCTCATGATATAATTGGCTAGCCATAGGAACACCTATATTACAGTGCAAGTCAGGCGATTTGCTTTCCTATGGTAGGACCACTGATCTCCTATAGTATCTGCTTCGTTTTGTACTCTGTTCTATGAGAAATGGTCCTTAGAGGTTATTTCTCAATCTATATTATGATTTTATGGGATTCACGTCCCATATATTCGGTCTGAAAATTTTTTCGGGATTGTATTATGGGGCATAATAATAAAAAAGTTAAAAATGCAAAAAGATAGCTAAAAGTGAAGTTTAGAATGAAAAATAACTTAATTGAAAAAGAAATAAAAAATTTAGGGGCTAAACTGTAATTTTCCTAAATATTGTATGTAAAGAGTAAAAGTGATAAAGAAATGAATAAAAAGGGTAAAATGGTAATTTAGTGAATAAACAATTGGAAAATGAACTTTTGAGAAATGTAGGGATTAAAATGTAATTTTGCATAAAAAATTAAAATATGGATCAATTGATAAATTTGTATGCCAAAATTTGAATGAGAAGTGAAAATAAGTGAATTAATGGCAATTTGGCAATTAAAGTATTAAAAAGGGCAATTTTGTAATAAATGAAAAGTTTTGGACTAAATTGAAAAGTTTACCAAAGTATTGGTAATAAATTGAAACGATTGTTAAGAATATTGATAATTGTATTTTTGATAGAAAATAAATGAATTTTTGCATAATTAATGTAATTATGGTTGTTTGGAAAATATTTTGATTATAGTCACCGCTGGGCATATTTAGTGCTCAGCACGTAGTTGTTACTGCATGTAGGTTCCAAATAATAGCTGGAGCAATAATAAACAAAGAAGCCAATTTTGCAGAAACAGAAGATAGTTAGGAATTATTTTTTTGCATTGCATGTATATAATTGTAATCGTTGAAGTAAAAGAATTGGTCTGTAATGGTACAGTATTTGTATATATATATAAATGTGTGATTGGCAGTTAGTGGATTGATGGAGTATATTTGAAATGAAATTGAGAATGTATTGATGAAACGAATATATTATTTATGAATTGTTGTGCCCCTGAAGGACTGTGGATTTTTTGATTTGCAGGTTGGGTAGGCAAGTTTTAAGATGTTATATTGCTAGCTTTTTGTAAAATAAATAGTAAAATTGGACAGTTATAGGTCAGTGACAAGTTCGATTTGTTAACATGAATAATGAACGATAATTGGTAACTAGGAATTTATTTGGTTCACGAAGAAAAAAAATTCAGGCTTAATCGCTTAAATCCGTAGGACTCTTTAGTAAGGGTGTTACATGAGCCTTTTGAAGTAACTTTGCCTTTATTCGGGCTTCTTGATGCCTAGCCTCCCTATCCGATTAAATTATAATCATCAAAGGCATGTGGATAAGCTCTCTAGGCATCATCTAATTGTATGAATTGGTTTGCCTTATCTATCAAGTCACTTAAATCAATTGGGGGATTGGTAATTAATATGATTAAAGCAATGGTGGGTTTCTCACACTTCTTGTGAGGGCCGTAGTAACCATCTCAGAGTGTAAGTTTTTTTATCTCTAAAGCTAAAGCCTGAAATTTGTCAATGTAGTCTTTGAGGCTTTTCACCTCTTTTTTGGTTCAAATTTATCAAATCATTCACAGTTTTATGGGTCTTTACTTGAATAATGAATCTCATAATGAAGAGTTCTCTAAGTTGCCCGAAATTGGAGATTGAGCCGAAGGGCAAACTGTGAAATCGATCCAAAGCATCCCTAGCCAGTGTTGTAGGGAAAACTCTACAAAACACTTTGTCATCAGAGGGGTACATTTGAATCTGAGTTAAATACTCAAATATATAGCTTTTAGGGTCCGTCCTACCAGTATATCTCGGCATCCTTACTTCAATAAGTTGGCATGGAGCTCGATTTCCTCGATCTCCTAGCAGAATAAAGAGACCATTTCCCCATTAAACCTAGGCTTCTTAGGGTGACCTAAGCTAAATTTTCTTATGGTTTGCTAGAACCATCTCGTCTTTGTTGGCGACAAGACCATCCTTCATGTACTTGTAACTTTTAGGAGTACACATAAATGATAAATCATCATGCACTTCCCTTCGACTAAATTGTGAGGGGAAATAATCATTTTTCTCCTCCGAGTCACTATCACTATCATCAAGTCAGACATCAAGGGGATTAACTTCCCTTTGCCCTTACCCTAACAGTTGTGCTCTTGCATGCTCGAGTGAGTTCCCGACCAATGCCTTCCTTTGCTAATAACTATGCCATTTCCCTTATTCTTAAGTTGGGCTTTACGCTTTTTTTTTCTTAGCCTACTTTCTGCTTCATTATCTTCAATAGACATCTGAGGTTGTTTATTCTTTTTAATTGAATGCAAGAACTTATCTTGCAGCTTTCCACCAAAGCCTTTTAAGAAAGCCTTGAGGTCTTTAGTAGTGATGGAAGTAGGGTCATCAAGCTGATTAATAGCATTGAAGAGCTCATCTTCATCAAAAACATGTAAAAGCTCCTTATGAGTTTTGTCAGTCTCAGTATGAGATCTTTCTCTTCTATTTTTCTCTTGTCTGTTGGATTTATCATTTTATCTTTGCGATTTATCCATCTTCATTTCTCAATGAAAGCATCAAATGATAAGTTTTGGGAAATTATAACTTATAAGGAGAGGAAGTTAAAGGAGAGAATCAGCTGGGCTGATCTATAAATGTGGCGAGCTGATCTGCAAAATAGATGAAGACTAACCCTTGGTATACAAGGGATTAGCATTTTGATGCCTAAGTTAGAGAGGATTTAGGGAGAAAAAAGTGTAGTGAGAGAGCAATAATATATGCAATACCTTGTTCTTGAAATCTCTCTTTGTATTTATAGTCCATAGGTGGCCAGAGCCTATAAACCCAAAGTACTTGAGTATCAAATCTTCTGTGTCTGCAATTGGAAGGTTTAAGGCGTCAATTTGACAACTAATAGGGTATGGCTTGCTTGATGTGACAAGCAGGATGTCGGATATAGATCGGCTATTAGGTCCGATCAAACTACCAAGATACTTTTGTCACTGCAAATGGCTAATGGACTTATGTGCTAGTAGGCAATGATTGGGTTTGAATCTAAACTAGATCTGTGACTAATGGACCGAACCCAAAAATAATAATATCAGGTATTATCACTACTAAAAACTAGATTAATTAACAAATAAAACAAACAATAATTTACTGTAAACTAATTAAATAACTAAAAATATTTAAAAAAATGAACAGTTAAAACATTCTATTTTCACCTAATACCGTCGTGCTATTGTCCATGTTATTTTTTCTGTAATTTCTCAAAATTTTTTTTGAAGTAGAAAAATACTTGTGAAAATGCACTTTCTGTAATTTCTCAATATTTTTTTTTTAACGTAGAAAGTACTTGTGAATATGCAAGGTTTAAATAAAGAAAAACATTTGACCAAGTTTTGTGCAATGCCGATTTCCGGCAGCTAGAAACCGACACTACTAGTGTGGGTTTTCGGTTGACAAAAAGTGACAACAATTATGTTGGTTTTAATACAAAAAAGCAGATTTTGTGGAACCTATGTACGTTAAAAATTAACAATTTTATTGTCAATTTCTAATAATCTCAAATTTTTAAATATATTTATTATAATACCAAACTACAAAATATTTTTAAAAACCACATTATTTTTGAAAAAAAAAACTATAATCGTAGGCATAATTACTTTCTTCTCAAAAAAAAAAAAGTTGGAGCAAAAGTAGAGTTTTTTTTTTTCATTTTTTTCAATGTAAAAGTAGAGGTTAAGTTGGTGTAATTAAATCAACTTTAATTAGGTTTATGTCTTGATTATAGCCATACAGACCCTTAAAAAGTCCAAAAGGAGAAGTTACGTTTGCTTCCAATTTGTGGAACAATTTACTTCACTAGGTTTTGATGATAGGCATTCTCAGTCTTGCAACTTTGGCAATTAATCAACCGACCAAATTATTTTAACTTTGATAGTATTTAGACTTTGTCTTTTCTTTTCTTTTCTTTTTCTCTCTCTTTTTTTTTTTTTTTTTTTTGAGATAATTTACAAGAGTTGTTAAGTTTTATTAAAGGGTACAAACTGCACTAATTAGGGGAATTAGTGGTACAAAAAAGTAAAAAATAATGATTATGTTTTGAGGATTAGTGGGTAGCCTATGTTTACCTACAAGTAGACACAAAATAATTCAATGTTTGGAACTAATACTTTGTGCGAGCCATCTTTTCTTTGCAAACTTTTGTGTGAAAGGAAGTACACGAGTCATACTCATTGGTAGACAAAAAAAATTAAAATTGTTTATGCATAGTTATTTCCAAACTTGATTGTTTATTTTTAGCTGCTTTTTTTGAAGTAATTGAGCAAACGTTGTTCATGACATTAACACTAATTTGCTTTTCGTGTTTAATAATTACTTATGATCATTATGTAGACCCAATTATTTGGAGTTGATATCATATACATTCATGAACCAAGATGAATCGTTTAATAGCTTTTTTTTTTAATTTTTTTTATTTCATTTTTAAGTGTTCTTTTAAGAAACTAAAGAAGTATTAATATATTTTTCTTTTTATCAATTAATAAAAAATTAGTAAATTAGTGTGCGTGCATTTAAATTATCAGATTGTGTACATACATTTAATTTGATAGTATATAAGCATGCATACTGTATTCAATCTCTTAATAAAATCATACAACTATTGGAAAATTGTGACAGTATATAACTTTCTTACAAAATTAAGATAATTTGAAATTACGTAATATATGAAGTAAAATGGATGGAGTATTTAAATTTATTCATTTGACTGGGCACTAAATATTTTAATTGACTCAGTTAGAGATGGCAACAAGTAATAAGATATCCATGAAATACACGCTATTTGAATCCGATAAATATATAAATATTGAAACTCGATTTTTACACAAATCGAACATGTTCCAGTTTCATTTCTTATGATTCGATAATATTTGAATCCGACCCAATTCAAAATCCAATTAATATATAAAATTGGATTAGATTATTGATATATTTGATTGAATATATTTAATATTAGTGGCGAATTTTAATTAATATATTACATAATCTATAAATATAAATTATGCTATAATATAATAAAATAAAATAAAAATAAAAATTTATATATAATATAGGAGTATAAATATTATTTATTTAATTAAATAGTAATAATTAATTTTATAATTAGAAACTGATCGGAATATCCAATGCTCGATCTACTGATATCCCTAGACTCAGCTTTTTAGTTTCGATGCAAAATGTTTTGGTGTAATCCTATGCTATTTATTCCTATTAATCGATTAATGACTTGAATTTGTCATACTAATTTAATTGATATTTCTTTTATATAGGGGTTAATTTCACTCTTACTAGACTTACTAAATAATTATAATGCCAAAAGAATTTTTTTATAAAAGAATTTTTGAATCGACATAATATTTCAAAAAAAAAAAGTCACTTTAGGATAAGTTCACCTTGCATGCTACATGCATGAGCATTTTTTTTTTAAACATTACAGGTGGCTAATTATGCCATCAATAAATCAATTTTAAAATAATACATTAGCTTGCTATGTAAGTATTTTAAATCAATTTTAAAATAATTCATTAACTTGCTACCTGGACTTTTGGTAATTTTATCCCATTTTTCTAACGATAGAGACATGTCTTATAATATTGTCTTATTTTAAATTTTTTTTGCATAAAAATTATTTTATTATATTGTAGTAATTTTTGTTTTCTAAATTCGATTACTTTGATTGAAATTAACCCTTTATATGGATGTCTGTGTATATATTAAGAGGGAAGTGACCAGAAATTTCTGATGTTTTAATTAAAAAGTTTCCTATTTCTTCATTTTTATAGTATCTTTTATTTTCAGAGTCCTTTTAATTTATTTATTAGGGGTGTCACCTTTTATCCTTAGTCATTAGAGACTAGTTAATTAAAGAAAAGATGAAATTGAGAATCAAGGACAAAGAAAAAGATCACAGGCTGTTCAGTGGATTGCTAGAGTCCATAATTTGAATTTGCCCAAAATGAGTTAATCTGAACCAGTTTATTGTAATTCAGTCTATGTGTTAATTATCTATCTGTATGAGAAAAGATAATATCTCTTAAAAGAAAGAGACAAATTGAATATCTCAAATAAGGGAAAAGTCAAATTTCCTAATTCAAATGAGATTACTATATTTTATATACTGTAATTAGAGAGTTTGGTATAAGGATCCCCTAATCCTACATTCCATACACCTAATGCTCATGTGTTGAGCCGCCCCATTCCATCTTAATGTTCAGCCACCACTAGAGTAATTTATGCCCCATGGAGATCATGTTAAAGCCTGTTTTTGTGGTTGCATCTTCGCTCTGCTCTACCAAATATCTCATTTAGATATTTTATTTTCTTCAATATTTTTTTTATGAATTTAATATGACTTATTTGACAAATCCGAGAAGCAATTCATATCAATTTTTTTTGTTCCTCGAAAATTCACGAAAGGTTTTTTTTTTTTCGGATGTGTCCCTTTATTTATTGCTCACATAGTAAAATTATAGATCTTTTTGATGAATTTTTTTTTTAATTATATTTTGATTCTGGGGCATGGATCCATTAATATCATACATTATATGTTGTATTGAATTCTGAAAACTTACAGATTCAGAATAATAATAATTTTATTAATTTGTACATTAATTTCAGTTAAAAACTCTATCGATTTTGATTTTTTAATTGCTTTTATTCAAATCGTTTTATTGTTTAATTATTAAAAATTTTTAACATATAAATTTAATAAATTATAAAATTTGTAATAATAGTTAAAAATGTTTTAAAAATGAGAAATACAAATCAATGCAAAATTTTCATAGTTAGCTGTAAGAATTGAATATATTCAAGATGAAAGTAACAATATAGTGCTAATTATTCACATGTAATGAATAAATTATTATAATAAAATGATAATGTCAATGTTTATTTACTAAATATATGTATTATATTAATATGTTGGAAAGTTATATATCATAATATTTGTAAATTATAAAAATACTAAAAAATTTAAATGTAAACATTAAAACATAACATATAAAATGTATATAAACATTTAACCATTAACTAATAGTTACCAATGGTTTCTAAAAGTAAAAACTATAACCCTAAATTTTTGGTTTGGTTAACTTAAAATCTGTTCAATTTCAGAATAATGTTTTAGAGTTGTACATGGATCGGTTAATAGGGATGAGTACGGACCGGTTGACGAATCTATTAACAAAAAACTTAATCAGTCTATTAATGTCAATTTTTTTAAATTATTTATCGTTAACCAGTCTATTATATTCGGTTAACCGTCAATTGATTTTGATTTTTTTTGTTTAGTTAACTATATTTTTCAGTTAATTGTTAAAATTTATAACTTGCAATTATATAAAAAATTAGGTAAAGTTTAATTCAATTTAAAACGTATAAAATAATTTAAATTAAAAATCACAAACAAACATAATGTACTAGACAAAATTCATGTTCAAAAAATTAATAGCTAATATTATAAAATGGATTTTATATTTATCGGAAATTAATTCTAAGTAAAATTTTTTGAACATTTTAAATGTTAAAATGTAGATTCTAAAATATAAGAAATTATAATTAAATGTTATTATATAAAATATAGAGACCAATATATATGATAAAAAATTACATATATAAAAGTTAATTGGTTACTTCATATAAAATTTAAATGTATTTTAAAATAATACTTTATGTAAGATTTAGGGAGAAATAAAAAAAATTAAGAAATAATATATATATATATATATATATATATATATATATATATATATATATATATATATATATATATATATATATATATATATATATATATATATATATATATATATATATATATATATATATATATATATATATATATATAAACCGGTTAATTGGTACCTTAATCGCGAACCCAAAATCAAAAATAAAAAATAATAGTTAAATTGGTGTACTTTGTAGACCATGGACTGAAGTTGAAAAATTTAGAAACTATCATCCAAAATTGAAACCATCAGTTAAGTTAATCGAAAAAAATGATTCGATTTTGGACCGATGAACCAATTTTTAATTAACCATTTTTTCAATTTTCTTGCTTACTTTTGCCAGTTAATTTGTCCATTTCCACTTTTTTACTAACTATTCCATTACTATCAATTTTCTAAAAGTATTAATTGTTAATTAGTTTAATAAGTTTGGTTAATCAGTATATCGATTTCGAATTTTTAGATCAGTTAACATTTAAAAAAATTTCAATCATGTAAATAAAATAAAATATGCATTAAAAAGTATGTTAATTGTTCAAACGACAAAGTTTTAAAATATAATAAACATTTAAACACATAATGTAACACCATCATACCCCTAAAGGAAATATGAGAGCGCTACAAAACTTAATCACTTCTATCTTGTAATTATCTTTGTCAAATTAGGTTAAATAGAATTAAATTCCAATCACAAGTTATTTACAATATTTTTAATCATGCCAATATATTACCATAATTATTTTCCATTAACTCATGTGCATTTCTCATATATAAAACAAATATATACATATTTATACAACATAAAAAATTATTTACAATACATTGGTTGTACACTATTACATATTGTCCTTTACACTATACAAATACAAAATGATATACCAAACTTGAGATTTCAAACTTTACTCCATGTGGCCTGTAGATGTGACAAAAATTTGACTCTACTACACTTGAGTACCTACACGAGAAAACACTCATGTTGAGCAATGGCTTAGTGGGAAGGTAAACCATACAAATGACTTCTGAATAAAGTTACAGATATAAATGATGCAACATGCAAATATAAATGTCATAGTATAACCTTTAAAAGTATAACATACTATAACGTGTAGTTCACATAATGATCATGCATATACTAATTAAACATGCCAAATTCCATTATCAATCACATTAACATACACTAATATTTCAATAAATTTCTAAATCATTTACTCTATTAAGAATAAATCCCTTATCATTATTAATCAATTGGAGACTCAACACCTGAATTTTCATTAATTGTGGATAATAGGAACAATCACTAGATATTGACAAGCAATATCAAATATTAGAGACATAAGTCTCGAATCACTAAATACTAAGAGGTATCAAATATTAGGCACCATAAGGTGTCAATATTAAAGAGTATGCCTTAGAGCCCATGTAATAGGGATGTTTTTCATATGTATGAATTTATATTCTCAATAAAAGACATCATTCATTTATTAATGCTATGTTTAAATACATGAGTTTGTAAATCTTAAATTAATAAATGAAGTCATAGATATTATAAACACAGTGCAAAGGCAATCATGAAAGTGTTCATGATGTGAGATGTCTATTGCATGCAAATGTGTTAATATCTAAATATCCCTAGTCATAGAATTAACAAGATAGGGCATTGTTAATTCGGACAGACTAGCACATGTTATGCTTCTTGAATGGTTCAAGCAGTGGTTCTCATAACTATGATTATGGAAAATAATCAAAGCTAACATGTGGATGCTTGTTAGAAGAACAAGTTCATTGGAGACCTGCAAAGAGAATCCTCACATGGATATTAAATCTATATCAGTAAGGATTCTCTTCATAGCGGTTGTGTAAGTATCCTTAGACTTGAGATCACCAAAGTTATTTTAAGTAGCAAGTGGTATATTTTGACTCCATAACTGATTACTTTCATCTGGGAGTGAATATAGTTAGGAGATTGGGTATATCATGACCTACTTGAAGATAGTTGAGTGATTGACAAAGGATTCACCATCCCGATTTAATAAGGGAAGTTATCTTGTATGATTCTATAATTGCCTCGTTCAGAGAATCTCTAGCCAGAGTAATATGCCAGATGGATAGAGATCCATGAAGGGCATTTTGAAAACAATGGTTAAATTAACAGAACATAAATAATTAGATTTATATGAGTTGACAGAAATCCATACTCAGAATCTAATTGAGATAAGAGTGGTGAAACGAGTAATTACACGGTAATTATTTCTATGGAAGGGTATAGTCAAACCACTTGACTTTTCTGACATTTAGGTAGTCATAATGCCTAGATAGAGGCCAATCATGACTTTTATAATGATGTATCAAGAATAACAATCGAAATTAATAAAATGATTTAAAGGAGTTTAAATCATGTGAGTTTTAAATAGAACTCACAATTACACATTATACTGCCAACATGGACATGAACCCAATAAGTCACACACATATAGAGAAAAAGGATAAAATGATAAAATGACAAGAATAATAATATTTGATATTATTATGGGGATAGAGAAGTGAATAAGATAATAATTAATTAAAGAGTTTAATTAATTATGATCAAGTAAAATTATTCGCGGAACTTTTGAGAAATGTTATGTAAAATTGGACTTAATTGAAATAATGTATTTCATAGTTGATTATTATTAAAATATAAGTGTTATAAGATTGATATAATAATTAATAGGTCCATTGAAGGAATTATAAAGGGCCAGAGAAATGAAGTTGGCACATAAGCCCTCCAGAAGAAGGGCCACATGCCAACTCCAAACAGAAGGCCTTAGAGACCTATTTCTTAGACCAAATTATATTAAATATGTTACATAAGTGTTATGGAGCCTAAATATTTAATTTGACTAGATTTGAAATTCATTTGGTTAATTAAATCCAAGTATATGTATAAAGGGCCTAGTTTGTGAGTTCTGTGTATAGTCTTTTGTGAAAGGGCTTAAATTGGATTTAATTGAGCCCAAATAATTATAAATAATTCCAGAAGCCCAATTAATAATTCTCCAGTAATTTTAAAGAGCCCAATCCTATTATGAAGTTGGATTTTTAACCTAACTATAAAAATCCAAGTGATGTGAAAATTAAGGTTAAGTGAACAATTAAGAGAAATAGTTTTTCTCTCCTCCAAAAACCCTAGTCGCCATTTCCCTTTGCTAGCTCAAGGGATTTTCGACCAGCCCCTTGTTCTCTCTCAATTATTGGTTCATTCTATCATTCTCTAGTGTGGATTACTCATTGGAGGTATTTGATTTTGGACACTATGGTTTGCGACAACCCGGTGCAAAGAAAAATCAATTGTACAACAAAAATAAAAGGTGATTTTTCTTATTCTCATTAATATGCATATTGTAAATTCATGGCAAGATCAGATATATCGGTTAAAAATTTTAAATTCCGCTTATGTATGAGATGCATGTAACTGATAAAATTCCAACAGTCAACACTAGCAACTGCAATTAATATCCTTTATAGGCATGCATATCTATCCATAATTATGCAAAATTCAGGCTTTCAATGAATCTTTAATCACTCAATAATATTACATTTATTGCATTTATGATCATAGGGTCAATATACACATTAAAGCATGCATCAATATCAATCTATCACTTATATTCAATTACACTTAAGATACAATTCAATATTATCATCATTCATCTTGTAGCATATAACACTATCAATACAATTATTTATGTTCATTTATATTCATCAAAACTGTATGAAAATACACACACACACACACACACACACACACACACACAGGCACACATACACACTCTTTTTTATAAATCACTTGTATACATGTAAATAAGCTTCATTCATAAATGTTCAATAACTTATTCCATGTTCATTACCTCTTTTACTAACCTTACACATATGATTTAAAGGTTTAATGAATATTTAAAAATGTTCAGTTAAAGTTCAGAAGCCTTCAAAAGCCTATAACTCATTAACATGCTTAAATCATATCTTATATACATAATTTCTTATATTCATGTTTATTATATATTCTATATTTTAATGTAGAATCATACATTTCATATATAACATATCACATTACATCTCTATACATGTGCTTATAAGATTTTAGAAATATTTGAGAAAGTTCGGGTGAGTTTCGATCACTTTTCGATATCTAAAACTCACTAATTGTAATGATCCAAATTTTATATTGGTAAATATTTATAAATGTTATTGAAACATAATCAAAATTAATGTAAATTTAAAGGGTAATTTTGTAAATTTATCAACTTAGGGATAAATGTGCATTGTTAGAAAAGTAATGAGGATAGATTGAAAATTTTGATATAACTTCATGTCAAATGTAAGAATTGGTGAAAGAAGAGGGAGAAAAATGTAATTTGCAATAGCTAAATAAGTGGTCCAATGAAGATCAACCATGTTTCTTGATCTAGAGATATGGAGAAGAAGCAAGAAAAAAAGGGAAAATTTTATCTTTTTCTTTGAGATGGCCGGTCTCTTTTTGTCCAAAAAGTTTAGTTTTTTCCCTTCTCATATAATTCTTCCTTCAAGTTTCTAAACATAGTGTGTTTGTATATTTGATTGGTTTCAAAGATTTTTAAGGTGAGTAAAGCATGTGTTATGTAAAGAGAAACCTTTTTCTTCTTTTCTTTAGTATATATATGTGTCATTTTGATTAGTAATTGAGTGAAGTTTGTTATAGCTATTGAAAAGAGTAGAAAAAGTAAAAGAAAGGAGAAAGAAGATCTATAGGGAGTGAAAGTGGCCAATTTTTATAGGTTTGGATGTTCTCTTTTTGCTATTTGTTTTGTTGTTTCAATAGAGGTATGCATATGCTAAGAATGTTTGAAGTTGATGTTGGAACTAAGTGATGAAATTGTTGTGTATATGAATGATAAAATGTAATTTAAGTAGTGATATAGTGAAAATTTATTTAATGGATTCATGCTATTTTGAAATTTAGAACTATTTACACTAGTTTATTAAGAATTCGAGGTCTAAAAGTGTAAATCAAGTGATTTCTAAAATTTTTTAAACTAGAGATGTAGTGGAAAATTTATATAGAAGGGTACTTTGCTCAAGGAAATGTATATGTTATGAGAAAAATGTTAGTGCAAAGTTTAGTGAGAGAAATGTTCAGAACATTTTTGTGCCTATCGCGCTCATGACCTAAGTCCCACTCGTGACATGGCATCTTTGTTCAGTGCATTTCCTTCTGTCGCATTCATGACCAGGTTATGCTGGTGACAGGACTCGCTGAGTGTTCTCTGTCGTGCTCGCAACAGGGCAGGGTAGACCTTTTCTTTAGCTTTTCTTATTCCATATTTTTTATCTTATTGCTCATGCATGTATATCCAAAACTGAATTGTGATTTATGATCATATAAATGTTATCTTATGATATAGTTCTAAAAATGCAAATGCAATATCTCTAAGTGGCTAAATTCTTCTATACCTGGATTCCATATAATAGTGGATAAATAGGCATACTTATAAGGAATAGTAATTGCAGCTGCTAGTGTTGGTACCTTTGGGTGTCTAGTGTTGATAACTTTTGATATCTAGTATTCTGAGACTTCTGTCTTTAGTAATTGATATTGTTTATCCGTATCCAGTGTTTATCCCGTTATCCACTATTCATGGGAATTCAAGTGATAAAAGTGATCTCATTAATGAATATGGATAAGTGATCGATAATGTAAATGTTACAATGCTTCATAGAAGTGTTAGTATTTCTTATCGAATAATGAAGTGTAATTAAAGAATTATATTGAAATGTTACTGAGTGTAATTAAAGAATTGTATTGAAATGTTATTGAGTGTAATTAAAGAATTATATTGAAATGTTACTAAGTGTAATTAAAGAAATTGTATTGAAGTATCGTGTAATGCATTAAACTGCTATGGTATACATATGTGAGTCATGATGTGACAAGACATGCTAGTTAGTAGAAAGTAATTAAATTGACAATTTTTAATAAGTGATTAGCAGTGTAAATGCCTTGATGATTTAGTGTGCATGCTATCAATGTCTTTTAGTGATATTATTAGTGTATTGAATAAATGATACTACAGTGTTTTTTTATGCATGTACTATTGTTATAAGTGTATGTCTTATGTGATATGGAAAGATAAGCTATTATATTTTTGCAATTGGAACTTCGATAAGAAGTCAGTTACAGTATTTTTACTCCCTACTGACCCATTTTTCAGCACTGGTATTTTTTCTGTGTAGGATGTGGGTATAGAGTGAAGTATTGTGTATCTAGTCAACATCTATAGGCCACTAGAGGGAATATCAAGTAAAGATTGATTGTAGTGTAGAGTTATTTTGTATAATATTCAATGTAGAAGATTTGGGAATTATGTAATTCATAAATTTGTAATTATATTTGAAATTTTGTTAAATTTATATGTATAGATGTGTATTTGTGCCAGAAATTCAATAAAATATTAAGTTTAAAAAAGGTAATTGGAGTGGACATTACAGTAATAGGCTAGAATAGGGGGATACCTAACTGGATTAAACTTCAATTTAGTTGGGTAGGTTGCATTTTATCTAGTCCAAAATGCATCGACATGACTAGATTGAAAATCAATCTAGTAGAGTTGACTTAAATACCCAAATTTTCAGCAAATAACTTTTCTGGTTCAAATTGCACTCGAATTTAGGCATAAAAATATGATTTTATGTAAAAAGTTTTTCCAACCAATTATTTTCCTATTCCTCTAGTTTCCATATCATTAAAAATCGGGATATTTAAAATAGGGCAGCAATTATCACTTCACTTTGAACTAAATTTCGATGCTCTTAGAGGCAAAATTAGGTTCTAGCCTCTTCATAAGAATTTTAGGTTTGTGAGTATATTTTATTCTCCAAATTCTCTAATTAGAATCATCCCATTTAGAGCTCTATAACTTAAGATATTATCAAAACAATCTATGCAGGTCTTATGGATCCTGCACCAAAATTTTACTCTACTAACCTTTTTCACTATACTATCTTCTTTAATACCCATTTTAACATTCAAAACACATCTTATAACATTTAAATAATCAATTATATATTTCAACAACCAAAACTCACAAGTACCTAAATATGCAAATACTCCCATACCTTATACAAGCTTGCTTGAATACCTTCAAGCTTTGTCTTTCCCTTTTATTGAACCCTTTCTCCAACTAAAATGTCAAACACAATTCAAAATCAATATGCACCATTAACATAGTCTAATTATGATTATTTTTACATATTAATTATGCTTATTAAGTCTTTAAAGTTTTATTTTAAAATACATGTATTAATGATTAATTACTTTCAATAGTCTAATAAAAAAACTACATAATAGCTTTTTGGAAAACAAAAAAGGATAAAAGTACCATTTATAGTTTTTTCAGGAAGCTAAAATATCATTAGTTCAAAATCAATATGCACCATTAACATGCTCTAATTATGATTATTTTTACATAGTAATTGTGCATATTAAGTCTTTTAAGTATTATTTTAAAATACATGTATTAATGATCAGTTACTTTTTATAGTCTAATAAAAAAACTACATAATAGCTTTTTGAAAAAAAAAGTATAAAAATACCATTCACTGGTTTTTTAGGAAGCTAAAATATCATTAGGGGTGTATATGGATCTTAATCTTTCTATATTAAATCGAAATATCGAATAAAAAAATCCAAGATCGAATTGTATCGTTGCCTTTTTGACTAAAACCAAATCAAATTATACTGTTGACTTTATTTGAAATACATTTGAATATTTTATTTAAAATCGGATCAAAAATTGTATTGAATTGTCTGAACTATTTTAAAATCAAATTGGACCAAAGAACTGATATTTCTTATATATATATATATAATTTCTATTTTATATTTATTATATAAATTTAACTTCATAATTATTTGTATTAAATATTTTAATACATGAAATTAAGATAATAATTAGTTAATAAATTAAAATAAATATTTTAATTATTAATAAGATAAATTTAATTATTATAATAACTATTATATGCATATCAATATTAATATGTAACTAAAAAAAATTATGTTTAGTTTAATTTACTATAAATGTGTATCAACTACTACTTAATTTTTGTTTATGTACAAATATCTATATTGATATATAAACTGAACAATAGGATTGATCATGGACAGACTAACCGGTTCATGATTCAAAAAATTGAAAAGTCTATTAATATCAATTTTTTTTAAAATACTAAATATTAACAAGTTTGCTACCATCGTTAACTAATCCATCAGTTTCAATTTTTCCAATTTGATTAACCAATATTTTTTAGTTAACCAAAATTACTTAAAAATAAAAATTAAAAACCAACATATTTCAACATAATCAAATTAAAAACACAAATTTAAAATGTTTAAAGTACATAATTTCAATGCCAAATAATTTTTTTCATAAGTTGCAAGTTGCAAAATTTTATAACTATGAGAAATCAACAAGGAACGAAAATTAAGAGAATAGAAACATAATATAACTAGCATGTCTTATTAATACCTATTATAATAAGTTGAACTTATGTTAATTACACAAGTATAATTAATTAATGGTGAGTTTGGTAAAGTTATAGATTTTTAGTTTTTCATTTTTTAAAATCCAAAAAATAATTTTATTTTTTACTATCTATTTTTTAAAAAACCATTTTATATATTTAAAAATTGTATCATACTTCTTTAATTATTTGTGTATATTTTTTTAATTATTCATATATATTTTTTAATTATTCATGCATATTTTTTAATTATTCATGTATATTATGATAATGATTTCTACTGTGGCGATGATGGCGGTAGTGGTGGTGGTGGAGATGATGGCAATGGCAGCAGTGGCGGTGTGGTTGTGACGGTGGTGGTGGTATGGTGGTGGTGATGGTGGTATGGTGGTGGCAGCGACGACTGTCATATGGTGGTGGCAATGGCGATCTAGTAGTGGTGGCATCGGTAGTAACAATGGCTAATGGTGGTCTACTAGTGGTGGTAGCAGCGGTAGCAGTGACAATGTGGTGGCGGCAATGGCAGTGGTAGTTTAGCGATAGGGCAGCGACGATGGTGGTAGAGCAACAACTATTACTATGGTGATGGCAGCACCAGTGGTGGTAGCGGTAGCCTGATGGCGGCAACAGCAATGGTGGTAGCAGTGGCCTGATGATGGCAACAGCAGTGGTGGTGGCAACAACAGTTTGGTGGTGATGGTAACTACGACGGCAGTGGTGGTGGTAGTAGGGATAGGGATAATGAAGATAAAGTAATTTAATTATTGACAAAAGTAAAATCCTAAAAACCATATTTTAAATATTTTTAATTTTTATTTTTGTTGTGAAAATCACTTCTTAAAATTTTTGCAAAAACCAAAATGAAAAGAAACATGCCAATCGTGTTTTGGTTTTATTTTAAAGAAAAAAATCAAAAATAAAAAAAAATCCTACGTGAACGCATCTTAAAATGTTCACAACCGTTTTTTGTTTGTCTTCTTCAAATTAGATGAATACTTTATCTGCATTTGCAAGTTTTCATCAATCTTAGCTCCATTTCTTCTTTCATTTCAAGTTTCGACTGATATAACATTTCTCTTGCCTTTTGTTTCTTTAATTTTTTTTCTCATTTTGCCACATTTCACTCCCATTAATCATCCAAAATAATGGGACTACTGGCTAATTTTCTTCCAATTTGAAACAATGGATTATATATCCCATCAAAAAATTAAAATTTTCACTTATCTGAAAAGGGGGAGACAAACAATGAAGGAATTAACAATAAAACCAAAATATAAAAAAATTTCAAATTTTAACCCAAGTAGAAACTACTTTCATTTCAATGTCACTATAATGTTTAAGTCAGTTTCCCTTGGGATTCACCTTGAAAATTTCCCCTTTCAATATATTCTTTTTTCAAAGTAGTTGAACTTTTTTGGCAATAAAAGCATGTTTAAAATTTCATAACCAGAAAAGTACACAAATATCAAACAAACTTCAAAATAAGGATGCATAAAAATTAAACAACTTCTACCATACTATTAAATATCAAACAACCTTTAGAATAAACATAAGGATGAAAATCTTCATAATCATTCCCAATGAGAAGAGAAAAAAGGAATTACCAGTTTGTTAACGATGGGAGAACAGTGGCGAAAGGTGAGGGAGACTGACAAATGGTGATGGGTGAGGGTGAGTGGCGGATGGTGATAGGTAAGGGAGGATGGTAGATGGTGAGGGAGGGGCTGAGGTAAATGTTAGGGTTTATATATATATATATATATATATATATATATATATATATATATATATATATATATATATATATATATATATATATATATATATATATATATATATAGACACACACACACACACACACACATACATAGAGAGAGGGGGGAGGGAGCTGAGGTAAATGTTAGGGTTTTTTAAATTTAGGATATATATAATTAAACCAATTGGTTAACTAAAACCATAAATTTTTTTTCAGACCATGGATTGGAATCTAAATCAAAATTGAAATCCTCCAAAATTACTAACCTAACCCGTAACCACCGGTTCAGTTAATCGAAAAAATAATTTTATTTTAGATCAATTTTTTGGTTTATTTTGCTCAATCCTACTAAGTAATTTATCATAAAATCGTCATACCAATTAATTTTATTTACTTTTAATGTCACTCAACTAGTACTCATCTATTTTTGGTATATTACTTACATAAGTATGTAAATTAAAAATGTAATTATATTTGGTTAATAATTATTTGTGATGAATATAAATATATGAGTATAAAATCACCTTACTAATAACTTAATAAATTTTTAGCGCCACTCGATTAGTACTTATATATTTTTGGCATAATATCTATATGAGTAATTGAATATATAAATTAATAAGAATTTTATACAATTATTATACTAATGAAATTTTATCAATTAATGTAATTACATGCATATATAATCACCTTACCAATTTTTTTCATTTACTTTTAGTATCGCTCAACTAGTATTTATTTATTTTTGGCACAATACATATATGAGTAATTGAGTATGTAAATTAATAATGTAATTATATACAATCATAGTATATAATGAAATTTACCAATTCATGTAATTATATGAGTATATAATCACTTCACCAATTAATTTCATTTACTCTTAGTATCACTCAACTAATACTCATCTATTTTTGGCACATACCTATATGAGTATGTAAATTTATAATATAATTATATATAGTTATTATATATAATAAAATTTTACCAATTAATGCAATTATATGAGTATATAATCACCTTATCAATTAATTTCATTTACTTTTAGTATTACCCAACTAATATTTATCTATTTTGGCACAATACTTATATAAGTAATTGAGTTATAAATTAACAATAGTAATTATGTATAGTTATTATCTATAATGAAAATTTACTAATTAATGTAATTATGTGAGTATATAATCACCTTATCAATTAATTTTATTTACTTTTTGTGTCACTCAAATAATACTCATTTATTTTTTGCACAATATGCATATGAATATGTAAATTAATAATGTAATTATATATAGTTATTTTACATAATGAAATTTAGTTGTATATTTAAAAATGATAAAAAGAGAAAAAATTAATTTTTTGGAGATAACTAAGAATTAAACATGAAAGTTGTTAGAAGGGTATATTTTTTATTCTGAGTTCTAACAAGTTATGTTTTAAGGAGATTTGGATGATTATTTGATTGATTAATTAGTAAAAAATTCTCCTAATTTTGACATTTTGAGTTGGTGGAAGATGAATGAACTATGTTATCTAATTTTGACTAAAGTTGGTAGAGATGTTTTGATTGTTCAGTATTTGATTGTAACTTCTGAATCGGTTTTTAACATTGGAGGAAAAATTTTAGGTAAATATAGAAATTCTTTAATCCCGATTATAGCCAAAATTCTTATTTGTTATTAAAACTAGTTGAGATTGGATACACTTTTGGTTTCGTAGGCATTAACTGAGAAATTAAAAAAGTTTAAATTAGGTAATTATTATACTTAGTGTAAATTATTAAATTGTGTGTTTAATGTTTAGAAAATTTCCTAGACTGTTGAATATTAATTTTCATATTTTGTAATTTGAGTTAAATTTTAATTGTACTTAATGATATATTTTAATTGTATATGTATTTATTAATGTATATATTTATTTTGTAAATTTTTAAAAATATTTAATTGTCTAAAATATCAGATTGTATTACACTGTATTGTTTAGTACTGAAATAATGAAAAAATTGAACCAAAATTTACCGAATTTTATAAAAATTGTATCAAATTGTTCTTAATTCTCAAAACAATAACATTACTTAATTTTTCAAATATTTAAAATTTAAAAGCAATGCATAGATTTACAAATCATCCAATTGTATCGTAGCATGTCCGACTCTAGATGTCACATCATTATATATTTTGGTACAAAAATGCCTTTATAAAAATTGTTTGCCAATTATGAACTAACAACGCTAATGTAATGCTGACTTATGGCAAAACATGCCACTTTTTAATTTTTTTTTTACAGTTTTACCTATTAAAGATTTATTTATTAATTTGGCAAAATGTGATACTGCCCGAAAAATATTTTATCAAGTGACAATGTCATTTTAATGCCATGTCATTATCATTTCAACATTGTTAACTCAAAATTAACTTATTTTTGTATCAATTTTGCTTTCATCTGTGATATTTTTACTTTAAAATAAACAATAAAAGCATTTTTGTAAAAAAAATATTAGGAGCATTTTTATATTTTTTCCAGTTTTTAAGTTTAAAAATACTTTATTTGCAATGCAATAATTTCATTAGAATTCAATAGAAAATTCAGGGGCCACGCGAGAGTTCAAAATAACAAAATGAAATATAGAGACTTAGAAAAGTAATTTTGAAAAGCTTACGAAATTAAAAAATGCAATGTTTTTTTTATTAAGGATGAGCATGGACCGATTAACCAGTCTATGAAAAAAAATTAATCAGTCCATTAATATCGATTTTTCAAAATTACTAACCATTAATCAGTCCGTTACATTCGATTAACTAATCCATCGATTTTGATTTTTTAATTTGGTTAACCAATATTTTTGGGTTAACCATTAAAATTTATAACATAAAATTATATAAAAAAAATTAAATAAAATTTAATTCAATTTTCAATGTGTAAAGTAATTTAATATAAAAATTACGAAACAAACATAATTTACTAGCAAAAATTCATGTTTTATAAATTAATAGCTAATATTATAAAATAGATTTGATATTTATTGAAAATTACTATGTTTGATTCTAAGTCAAATAAAATTTTGGATAATAATATATTAAATGCTATTAATTAAAATATCAACACCAATATATATATATATATATACACACACACACGTTAATTGTATACTATATAAATATTGTTATATAATTGAAGAGAATGATATAATATAAATTTAGTTTAAAGTATTATATAAAATTTATAGAAAAATATAAAAAACTAAGGTATAAAAATAAAAATATAATTTAAATATATTTTAAAATATCATTTAATGTAAATTTTAGAGAGAGATAGAGAAAAATTGAAGATATAAAAATATTATATATATATATATATATATATATATATATATATATATATGAACTGGTTAACTGTTGATTAATGGTTAACCGGTGTATAAAAATCTAAACCGTAATCATTAACCAAAAATATAAAAATTAAAAATCGTAACCGAGTTCATCAGATCAATTTACTGTAAAAATCAATTCAATTTCGGATCGATTTTACGATTAACTTTATTTTTTATTTTTTCACTACAAGAAAATCTGAAAATAGCAACGGAAAAGATTTAGCAACAGAAAACCAAATAGCAACGGAAAATAATTTCTGTTGCTAAAATTGGTTAAACTTTGTAAATTTAGCAACGGAAAATTTTTGGTTTTCTTCCGTTGCTAAAAGTGGAGAATTTTTGGTGGCAAAATTTAGCAACGAAAATTAGCAACGGAATTACTATTCCGTTGCTAATTAAGGCGCCAATAGATGGCGGAAAAAAATTGGAAAGAAAAATAGCAACGAAATTTAAATTCCGTTGCTATTTTAGCAACCGAAAATAAATTCGGTTGCTATTTAGCAATGAAATTCTATTTCGTTTGCTAAATAGCAACGAAAATATATTTTGGTTGCTAAATAGCAACGAAAATATATTTTGGTTGCTATTTTAGCAACCGAAAGTAAATTCCGTTGCTAAATAGCAACCGAAATAGAATTTCGTTGCTATTTTTTATTTTCAATGAAAAATAGCAACCGAATTAATTTCCGGTTGCTAAAATAGCAACCGAAATATATTTTCGTTGCTAAATAGCAACCGAATTTATTTTCAGTTGCTAAAATAGCAACGGAAAGTATATTCCGTTGCTATTTTTCGTTCCAATTTTTTCTTGGTTAACTTTTTAATTTGAATATTGATATACATCAAGATTTCTACACATATATTTTTATATTATATTATCAGAGAACTTATATATATATATATATATATATATATATATATATATATATATATATATATATATATATATATATATAAAGTTAATTTGGGAATTATTTAGATAAAGCCATTAAAAATCCATTCTAACATATGCTTTCCGCGTATGCATTTGTATACACTCTTGGAAAAATCGTACTCCAATAATATTCGATCATAAATTAATTAATCTATTTTGTAAATTTAAAAAAAAGCAAAAAGTAATAGATAAAAAATAAAAAAATCATAGAAGATGGTTATAGCCAACAGTATTATATAAACTTATAATTAAAGGAGAAAATACATCCTGAAGTCTCTAAACTTTAATAAATTTTTATATTTTAAAAAATAAATGTTATATATACTTTAAAAATTTAATTTTTTTATTTGCGGGTTGGTTAAATTCATATAATCACTAGCAACAAATGGATATGTGTGTGTCCTGCAAATGTTCATCTATTTAGAGGAGAGATGAGCATCCCAACTTGCACAAATGAATGACTATTCCATAAGATTCAATTATCAATAAAATGAAAATGAAGAGCATTAATCATAGGGCCCTCCGGTTTACCTCAATTATTTTTCATTATTTAATAATAATAATAATAATAATAATAATAATTGTGAAAAGAAAAGAGGAAAGTAGAAGATATTTTGGGTATCAAATATGTGGCCCACCAAATTAAGAAAAAACAAATTGAGGTAAAGAAGAGGCCACAAACCGTAAGAAGAAAGAAAAATAAAATAAACTAGAAGGAGATACAGGTGAGGCGCTGCCCACGACAACCAGCGCCTTTGCCGGCGATGCGTGTGCCGACGTTGGCTCCCATCGTCAGCCCAAGTGTGGTGCATGTGGCTGTTCAACTCCCACTTTCAACGATGCCGACTTGAGTCTTCTCCTTCCTGCATTTTCTCTCTCTTCTTCCAAGCTTTCTTCCTTCATTCCGGTGAACCGCGATGACTGATGTCGACACCGTTTGCATTGATGAGTTCCCGAAGTCGAGGTGTTCACTTCGGTACCCTTAGTCTGACTCCAAATGCCGGCGATGAGCTGATCAAAAATGGGTGTGGAGAGTTACTCCGGTGTAGATCCCGACCAAACCGTAGCTCCTTACGGCGCATGACCACCGGCAATGGGTTCTTGATGATCCTGACTTCGTGATGGCAGTGTTGATGCAGCTCCGGTGAGCCTCCGGCAAAGTTTCGGCGAGCCTCCAGCTAGCCTCTGGTGAGCAAATAATATCCCGTTTAAATAATTTTTTTCTGCTAATTTAAGTGTTTGCATTTGTACATGAGCTTCACTTTCAATATATATATATATTAGAATTTTGTTTTTATTCATTAAGTTATTTATAGAAACTTTATGGAAGAAAATGAATAAACTGTTTTGTGGTGATATGTCAAATTCAAAATGAATATTTATAGAAATATTTCATATTAACTATTTTGTGGTGATATGTCAAATTCAAAGTGTAGTCAAATTGATTGTAAGTCTTGCTAATCTAAAACAAATAGTATACCTATGACATTTATTTGTCAAATTAAAGTGTCATGTTTTTTAAATGAAAAAAATATATGAAACTAGAAATGCCTGAATTGAAAATTGGTGGCATAAATTTTTAAAGCAGGGGTACTTACTGAATCTTGGTGTGTAAACTCCCAGCATGCAAAGCTAACAATTAATTAAATCAATAATAAAGTCAGAAACATGAAATTAGATTTGTAGGAAAATTAAAACCTAAGCAAAATTAATACTGTTAACAAGGATAACAACCATAATAATAATAAAGGGACGAAAATGAATTTTGTTTTATATTATATATAATTTGTATTGTTTATTATGTGGGACAAATTTATGGTGGTTAGAATCAGAATTTTCTTCTATGTACTTGCCAATCCATAATTTTGTTTAAGATAATTATCTCAGTAATTAGCCTGCTAGGGAATATTGTATATAATATCTTTTTGCTTTCTCAATCCTATGAAAGCAAAATCCACTAAACTAGCATTAGTAATAGTTCACAACTAGCCTTGCATCTTAATAATATTTAATGCATTTTTATATTTACCTTTCTTATTCTTTTGCATGTGTTTAGTGAAATTTAATATATTAAAAGCTTTCACCATCTGTCACTTGAATTTAAATGACCATAAGCATGTGCACTCTTTTTGTTCATTATTAAATAGGAAGAAAATGGATTTAGACCTAATTAAACACTAGACGTAATGGGAATAATACCAATTAGACTAGTATATAATTATGGTTTTTTGATATTAAAAAACTGTAATAATGTTTAGCGACAGATTGGCGATAGACAAAACCGTCATTAAATTTTACTTATGGGTGAATTTAGCAACGGAATATATTTTTCCGTTGCTAATTTTTGCAACAAAATCAATACCGTTGCTAAATTTAGCAACGGAAGTCAATATCCGTTGCTAAATATCCATTGCTAAATTTAGCAACAGAATTGAACTCCGTTGCTAAAAATAGCAACCGCCGAATTAGCAACCGAAATTTCCGTTGTAATTTTTTATTAGCAACGGAAAATTAACTTTTTTCATTGCTAATTTTCGTTGCTAGATTGCAATTTTCTTGTAGTGTTTTTTGCTCATCCCAACTTTTTATGCACTCTTCACGATAAATATCCAACTAGGAAAAGCTCGAACCCACTAAGCAATTTAGTTGATATGAATTGAGACTCATCTAATTTATATTTACTTCATATTTGGTTCTATTGGTTTTACAGTTAGAGGTGAAAAAAATCGAAAATATAGTTAATTATAAAATCGATTCGATTTTATGGATCCGAAATCAAATCAATTTTTACGGTTAACAGATCTAATATAATTAGTTACGGTTTTTAATTTTTACATTTTTGATTAATGGTCATGGTTTAGATTTTTAAGTACCGTTTAACCATTAATCTATAGTTAACTAATTCATATATATATATATATATATATATATATATATATATATATATATATATATATATATATATATATATATATATATATATATATATATATATATATATATATATATATATATTATATATATATATATATATATATATATATATATATATATCTTCAATTTTTTTCTACTTCTCTCTAAAATTTACATATCCAAAATTTTATTTGATTTAGAATTAAACATAGTAATTTTCAATAAATATCAAATCTATTTTATTATATTAGCTATTAATTTATAAAAAATAAAATTTGGCTAGTAAATTATATTTATTTCGTAATTTTTATATTACATTATTTTATATATTTGAAATTAAATTGAATTTTATCTAATTTTTCTATATAATTTTATGTTATAAATTTTAATGGTTAACCAAAAATATTGGTTAACCAAATTGAAAAACTGAAACCGATGGACTGGTTAACCGAATATAATTGACTGATTAATGGTTAATAATTTTAAAAAATCGATATTAATTGACTGATTAATTTTTTTACTCATAAACTGGTTAACCGGTATATGCTTACCTCTATTTACAACCAATCCATTTGTAATCCAATGCATTTATATCCAATTTCGTCTTTTTATTAAATTTACTTTTTCAATTTATATGGAGTTTTTATTTGAAATTATTTGTAGAGAATTAAATATATTAAAATTTGTACTTATTTTTTTATCATTAAAGTTTAAAATACACGACACTCCATCCTTATTATTATTTTTTTAATATTTAGTAAATAAATTTATAGTTTGGAAGTTAAAAAGGGTGGTTGGCTGCTGCAAGAGAAAAGAGAGGATGCACCTCTGCTTTGTGTGTCCGTAGTAAATTGAGTTCATGCATTCTTAAATTCTTAATAAATTAGTGCATAAATTTCGTTGCCCCCATACATAATTAGGAACTTAAATTTACATTTATTTTCCATTTTGTTATATTTTATGTTCCATTTTAATACCTGGAATATACCAATTCTATTTATGATTTATATTGTTCCGCCTAAAAACACAATCTTGAAATGAAAATTTAATAAATATTCCTAAATCGTACAAGGAGTTTGTTGCATACGACTGCAAAATCTCAAGTAATCGATTGAAAGCAAATATATCAGTCCAACTTGGACAAACTTGACTCCTTGAAAAATCAGGGTCTAATTGGATTAGGATTGTGACCTAAAGTCGACCAATTTGACAAACGGAATAAGTAAAATCGGTCTGATCGGTCACTAGTTGTATAAAAATCGCTAAATTCCTATTAAAAAGCAGTAAAAAGAATAAAAATGAAAAATAATGTAGACTTTCTTTGTAGAATGTGAGAGTTTTTTCTAACCCATTTTCCTCCAATTTATTGCTTAACCAGTAGAGTTCAAATAGAACAAAAAAAAATTCCAGCTGCCATAATCTTCAAAGCATCCTTAATTGACCAGGATTCAATATGGATAATTATCTCACTTGTATTATTTACTTAACTAGAATTATCTTCCAATATAAGCAAATAAATGATATAAAAATCTTATCAAACGGATCCAACACTGATTTTGGGCCAGCCACAAACAATGCCCCATTTAAAGTTGTTTACTGAAAGTACAAAACTCCAAGTCTAGACTTATGCGCGAAATTGGCCCTGATCGACAATCGGCCCAAAGACCATTCAGTTCACATTTGATTCATTGGTTTTATTGGTTTCACCAAATAGTCACTTTCCTCAACTAATGGATTCACTGAACTTATTATCCCAAGATAGACAAATTTTTTTGGCTTAATGTGCAAAAATACCCTTAATATTTATCAAAAAAATCAATTTTATCCTTAATATTAAGTTACGGACAATTTTACCCGTAAAATTATCAAAATAATGTAATTTTATATTTAAAACAACGAAATCATTAATTTGATCGTATTTTGTCTTTTCACCGTTGACGTAAACACGTTGCAAAATTTTGACGGAATGATATCAAACTAACGGTTCTATTATTTTGGAGATAAAATTGCACTATTTTTATAATTTTAGGGGCAAAATTATCTCATAACTAAATATTAAGGACAAAATTACTATTTTTTATAAACATTAAGGGTATTTTTGCATATTTGATCTTTTTTATCCTCGTGCACTCCGAACGTTTCTTGTCAGAATCCTTCCTCCTAAAATCCCTTATTTTAGAGGTCCAACCATCATCCAATAAAAATTCAAAAAATGTTTTGGCAATAACAACATTTATTACCATCTTGAAAGGTGTGCTGCTTCACCGACTATAAATATTATTATGTAAAAATTACTCTTTTTGTTACATTTAAAAAATTAATTTTTCTATTTTATTTTATCAAATTTTAAATAGTTTTTCGAAATTTTAAAAATAAATTTATATGTAAATCTTTATTTAATATATATTTTGTTAAATATTTTTATTTTTTAATCACTTTATCTTTTTAATTATAATTAAATGAAATTTTTAAAAATATAAAAGAATATTTTTATCAGTAGTTATAGTTTTTTTTATGTAATTGGGATATTTTAATCTTTCTATAATTTTCGTAAAAAATATAAAATTATATTTTGAAGTAGGATGGAGAAAGTATCTATATTTCACCTTTACAATTAAGCCTCTTAGAATTTTCCCTTAAGCTCGAGTTACCTTAAGTAAATCCCTTTTTCTTTAATTTATATCTTCACATTAATACTTGATCGATATTATTTACTAACACTGATTGATATTACCTCCAGCTTCTAGCCGACATTTAAAACTTCTTAACCCAGGTAAACAAAAAATTGACGTTACACAACTTCATTCTTTATGATATTCATATTCAAAGACCAATCGATAATCTCTTATGATCGATTTTCAAATTCTAAATCATTTTTGTAATGGCACCCTAAAAATATAGCACTTTGGCTTTAGGCACTCTCTCTATACTCGACCTTCTTGATCATGCCCAATGACCTTAGACTCGATCAACAAATAGGTAATAAAAACTTTGCCCTAATCTTTAGCCAAACTAGGTCCTTCTTTCTTAATTTATAGAATATAATTCTTATGGAAATAGCTTTCGAACACTAAAGAACCCTTTAGGTATTGGAGGAATAATACAACTTCAATCAATGGATGGTCATACTAGAACTATTTTTTTAAACATACTTGGGAAAAAATAGGCATATATGACCTTATGTAATTCTCTATATGCACCATTCTATGCCACTTTAACCTTCTTAGAGTCATGTTTCTTTTTTGGTCCAAAGATATCAATGACTTCGACTTATACTATACATGATTTGGTTATCATGTTTAATTTACCATGCCATAGACCTTCTATTGACACCCTCTAAAATCATTCTTCATTGATTATGTTTACATCAAGTTCTTAGCTAATTTGTAAGGCCCCAATTTAAGCCTAGAAGTTGAGCAAACAATGTGAGTAAGATGGTAAATAAAATAGAGTTTGGGATTTAGAGAGTATTAATGGAAAAATGTAGGGATAATTTGGTAATTTGATATCTAAGCGTACTCATGTACATTTAAGAGACTTTAATTGGGGACTAAATTGAATTAATTAGTAATTATTACGAATGACTAAAGAAAGATGAAAGTTTTGAGGGATTTATTGGAAATTATCCTAAGGGCTATAAGTAGCCCAATAGAAGGGTTGCACTAAGCCTTTTAGAAGGTAAGAATGTGGTAATGGGAGGTGAAATGAGTAATCCGATCATAAAAAGGTCATTTCCAACAGTTCCTCCTTCCATTTTTTGTTATCTCTCTCTTAATTTGATATTTTTTTAAGTTTCCTTGAATTTAAAAGTTATAAATTGTTAGAAAGGGAATTTAGGGACTAAGAAAGTTTACTGTAAGCTTTATTTGCTTTTCCATCTTCCTTTCTTCCTCTTATTTTCAATCTCTGCCCTTTGATTTATGTAAGGTAAAATGGAGGTTTACAAGTGTAAATTGTATATTATAGAAGGAGAATTAAGTAAGAAGCCTGTTAGAGCACCTTCACTTTTAGGTATAGGATCCTAAGAGGTAGTATAAAAGACTACGAAAAGTAATCTACCAGCTCAGTCAAATTTAGAGTCTTTTGCCTCTACTCTAGGGAATATGTTTGCGACTATCCTCTAAGAGGCATTGCTTAAGATTTCTCAAGATATGGCCCATATATTATAGAATATGATTGCACCCAAAGCCTCAATTTAAATAATTAGGAAGCATGCGGCAGATGAGTTTTTAGGCACTACTCTGAAAAAATCTAATAAGGTTAAGTTTTTGTTGGAAAAAGTGAAAAGAGTGTTTGATGAGGTTCAATACCCTATAGATCAGATGGTGACATGTGTATTTCTTCATTTTAAGGAGTGGCATATTATTGGTAGAAGTTAGTGCTCAAGCAACTGCAGTTAGCAATCCCACTTACCTGGGGGTTATTTGAGTGAGAGTTTAAATAGAGATATGTTATAGAGGCATATAAAAAAGCTAAGTTGAGATAGTTTATGAATCTAAAATAAAGAGGAATCACAGTAGCAGACTATAAGAAGGAATTTAACAGTTTGAGTAAATATGCATTAAAACCAATGTTGATTGAAGTTTTTTGATGTTGCCAATTTGAAAATGGATTGAATGAGCGGGTTAAGGATAATTTGGTTGGAGATACTTCTTTACAAGTAGTAAGTTATTATCATCTCATCTAAGTAGCTATCAAGGTAGAGAAGTTTAAGATGGCTAAAAGGGAAAGTGAGTAAAGAAGAGGTTTTTCTAAAAGGGGTTCATCGTTAGGGAAAAAGCCTCACATTACATCGAGAAATCATCCGTCTGAATTTATAAATAGCCCTTATATCTATGGAAGATGGTAAGTGCCATCTATAACATCTAGATCCAGTAGGGATGCACCAATAGGGCAAAGGAAAGGACCACCACTTGAATGCTCTTATTATGCTGAAAGGTATAAGGGTACTTGTAGGCTGCTGACAGGTGCTTATTTTAAGTGTGGTAGTAGTGACCATTTTATAGCAAATTGTCTGATGAGGCAAGAGCAAAGGGTTACACAATAGAGTTGTAGATGAGCTTCCAATGCATTATCAATGCTTGGAGGTCTCAGTAGGGGTTATGGTAGACAAGGTTAATATAGAAGTCAAGTTAGAGCAGGATAAAAAATTGTAGATCGACCTATGGTTACTGTAGCTCCCACCTGGGTATATGCAATAAAGGTCTGCAGGAATTGGATGCTCCAGAAGTGATAGCCAGTATTTTTACTCTCTTTGATACTGATGTTTATACTTTAATAGATCTGGGTTTTACCCCTTCTTATACATATATTGGAAATTTAAGTAAAAAAGTGTCAGTTATGGACTAGCTAGCATATGATATATATGTAACAAGTCTATTAGGCAATAGCATTTGTGTAAATAGAGTATGTCAAAACTGCCCTATTATGGTATATGGGATAGAGTTTATAGCTGATTTGGTTGAATTAGTGTTTTGAGAGTTTGATGTAATTTTAGGCATGGATTGGTTGACTAAGCATCAGATAGTGTTAGATTATAGGAATAAAATGGTAACATTAAAGAGTTATGATGGTAAGGAAATCATAGTGCAAGGTATCTTATTAAAGCCTTTGGTAAACATCATTTTAGCTATGCAAGCTAGACGGATGCTTAGAAAAGGTTATAAGGCTTTCCTGGAAAATGATTCAAAAAGGGAAAAAGTACATCTTCTTGATATACCTATTGTCCAAGAATTTACAAATGTGTTTTTAGAAGAGTTGCCCAGACTCCCTCTTGAAAGTGAAGTGGAATTGTCTATTGAGAGTTTTTCTAGTACGACTTTTATTTCTAGAGCACTATATAAAATGGCACAATTTGAATTAAAAAATTAAAAATTTAGTTACAAAAGCTGCTAGATAAGGTTTTTATTAGACCCAATATATCAACATGGGATGCATCAGTTTTGTTTGTTAAAAAGAAAGATGGAACCTTGAGAATATACATTGATTATCGATAGCTTAATAAAGTGATAGTGATGAATAAGTATCCCTTACCAAGAATTGAGGAATTATTCGATCATTTTAAGGAAGCAAGTGTATTAACAAGGATTGACTTACGTTCGAGATATTACGAACTTAGAGTTAAAGATGAAGATGTTCCAAAAACTACTTTTAGGACTCGGTATAACCATTATGAGTTCTTGGCCATACCTTTTGGATTAACTAACACATTGGTAGCTTTCATAGATTTAATGAATAAGGTATTTAAACCTTATTTGGATTAGTTTGTTATAGTATTTATAGATGATATACTGGTATATTCTAAGAATGAATTAGAGCACAAAACACATCTAAAGATTGTATTGCAAGTTCTACAGGAGAAGCATTTGTATGCTAAGCTGAATACGTGTAATTTTTAGTTAAAAGAAATATATTTTCTTGGGCATGTGGTATCTTCAAAAGGTATTAGGGTGGATCCAAATAAAATTGAGGCTATCATTAACTGGAAATTGCCTCAGAATGTGACTAAAGTGCAAAGTTTTCTAGGTTTGGCCTATTATTACCATCACTTTATGAAAGGATTCTCGGTTATTGTTTCTTCTCTTAGCAAATTGCTTCTACAAGTGCTAAATATGAATGGACTAATATATATCAAGCAAGTTTTGAGCAATTAAAAAAGATGCTTACTGAAGCTTCGGTTTTTACACAACCAACTTCAGGTAAGGAGTATGCGATGTACAGTGATGCTTCGAAGAATTGTTTAGGTTACATTTTGATGCAATATAACAAAGTTGTAGCTTATGCATCTAGGCAGTTAAAACCTAATGAGCAAAATTATCCTATAGATGACCTAGAGCTTGTAGTAGTAGTGTTCACTTTGAAAATCTAACGGCATTACAAACATAGAGAAAAATATAGGATATATATGGATCATAAGAGTCTCAAATATTTACTCACTCGAAAAAAACTTAATTTGAGACAACAAATGTGGTTGGAATTATTTAAGGATTATGACTGTATAGTGGACTATCATCTTGGAAAAGCTAATATTGTAACTGATGCTCTATGCTAGAAAATGATCATTACTATGACCTTACAATGGTTTAGACAGAGATTTATGCTAGATGGTGCAGTAATAGCTCAACCAAAGCCACGACCTACTTGAGGCAAGCCATAATTGATACCAAAAGGAATGATAAGAAAATAAAGTAATATTTCAATTGATCCAAGAAGGCAAAGAGAATGGTATATACTTAAGAAAGATAAATGTGTGTATTATCATGATTGACTTTGTATGCTAGCCGATAAAGAACTAGAGAAGAAATTACTGCATGAGGCACATAATAAAATTTTTACTATACATCCTGAAGGTAACAAAATATATCAAGACTTTAAGCAATTTTATCAGTGGTCGAAAATGAACAAGGATGTGGTAGAGTATGTGTCTAAGTGTTTAACTTGTTAGTAGCTAAAAGCCAAACATAAACTTTCTTTAGGGTTGTTGAGTCTTATTCCAATTCCTCAATGGAAGTGGAATAACACCATGACTTTGTTTTCGACCTACCTCATACGTTAAGGAAGTATGATGTAGTATGGGTGATTTTGGATAGGCTAACAAAAATAACTCATTTTATATCGATTTAAATCGATTATTCAATAGATCAACTAGCTGATTTGTATGTTAATGAGATTGTTCGATTACGTGGGGCACCAATGTCTATAATTTCAGATTTAGAACTAAGATTTACATCTAGGTTTTGAAAGAGTTTGCAAGTTGCCATGGTTACTTGACTTCATTTTAGCATAGCTTTTCATCCATAAATGGATGAACAGTTCGAGAGAGTGATACAAGTGTTAGAAGATATGCTAAAAGGTTGTGTTTTAGATTTTTCAAGAAGTTAGGATAGGTATTTGTCTTTTATTAAATTTTCTTATAATAACCGTCATCATGCTAGCATAAGAATGGAACCATATGAAGCATTATATGGTAAAAAATGCTAAAACCCCTTTGTTGGATAGAATTGTCAAAAAATAAAATGATTAGGCTAAAAATTATTGAAGACACTAAAGAAAAGGTGCAAGTTATAAAGTAAAAACTGAAAGCAGCGAGAAATAGGTAAAAATCATATGCTGATTTGAAGAGAAAGGATATCAAATATCAGCTTGGTGACAAAGTATTGCTGAAAATGTCCCAATAGAGGAAGGTATTGCACTTTGGAAAAAAAGGAAAGCTTAACCCCAGATTTATTGGTTTATATAAAGTTATCGAGAAGGTTGGACCTATAGCTTATCGATTGGAATGTCCTAGTGAATTATTTTAAGCTACATGTTGTTTTTTAGATTTCCATGTTAAGATGATACCAATAAGATGAATCCCATATTTTATTGATTCAAGAAATTCAACTTCAATCTATTTCTCGTATGGTGAAGAATCTAAAGAAATCTTTGCTAGAGAAGGTCACCAGTTGAGGAACAAGTAAATTCCACTTGTGAAAGTGTTATGGTGACATAATGGCACCGAGGAAGCAGCTTGGGAACCTAAAATAACTATGAGGACTAAGTATCCATAATTATTTAGCATATGTATGAATTTCAGTACAAAATGTGAGGCCCTAATTTAGGCCTAGAAGTTAAGCAAACAATGTGAGTAAGATGATCAATAAAAATAGAGTTTGGGATCTATAAAGTATTAATGGAAAAGGTAAGGGTAATTTTGTAATTTGACATCTAGCTGTGCTTATGTACATTTGGGAGGCTTTAATTGGGGACTAAATTGAATTAATCAGTAAGTATTAGGAAAGACTAAAGAAAGATGAAAGCTTTAAGGGATTTAGTGGGAATTTTCCTAAGGACAACAAGTGGCCTACTATAACGGTGCCGCCAAGCCTTCTAGAAGGTGGTAATGGGAAGTGAAATGGGTCATACAGCCTTAGGAAGGTTATTTCCATCAGTTCCTCCCATTTTTGCTATCTCTCTCCCTCAATTTGGTCTTCTTTCAAGTTTTATTGAATTTAAAAGCTATAAATTGTTAGAAAGAGAATTTAGGGACTAAGAAAGCTTAAGGTAAGCTTTATATACTTTTCCTTCTTCCTTTCTTCCTTCCATTTTCAATCTCTATCCTTTGATTTAAGTAAGGTAACAAGTGTAAATTGTATATTGTAGAAGGAGAATCAAGTAAAAGGATGTGATGGGAGGTTGTCAAGTAATAAAGAACACCAATTGGAGCACTTTCACTTTTAGGTATGGGATTTTTCTTTAACTAGTTATATGTATGTAAACTATATATATAGATCAGGCATCGCTAAAAGAGCTAAAAAAAAAAATCTCATGTAGGAAATGGAAAAAAAACTCACTTTAGGATTATTTTAATCAATATAACACATGCAAACACTTAGAAAAAACTTACTAAAACTCCTTAAAAATCATATAAAAGTGATTAAAACTTGTTTTAGGTGAATTAAACAAAAAAAAGATTAAAATTTAGAAATCAAAGGTTGAAGATGATGAACAGTAAATTTCATATTTAAGTTAATTAATTTTTTTACATGTTTTGATTAGTTTTCTATGTTTTCATGATTAAAACAAATATAAAACTCAAGAAATAAAATAATTTCAAGCTAAGAACAAGAAATTAAAAAAAGGAAACATTATGTAATAAAAATGGAAATTACATATATTTAGACTAAAAATGGAAATGAACTTAAAACAATGGGTTAGGAGAGTAGAGCGCTTAAGAATATTAACCTCAGATGTATTTTCTCATAAACAAGGAATCAGTAGTTTTTTTTTTTGACTTGCTTCCCATTTTTGTTTGCTCTTTTTTAAGTTATAAAGAGCTTGAGAGAAAGAGAAAAATAGTGGGAGAGAGAGCCTCCCCCATTTAATGTAAATCTTGTGTTTTTATAGGCAAAATCCACAGCTTAAGACTTAGAGATATTTATTTGGGCAAAAATCTCATTGCATTTATCTTTCTCAAGTGAAAAAAAAATAATGATAATGGTTTGGCATATGAGTCACAGCCACACTAGGTCCAGTTATGGGCAACACTCACTCACGGCTAGCATTTAGCCCAGTTGCGGTTGCCACTCACCTAGTGCGCAACTTAGTGAGTTGCCGACGAATTATGGGTGAGTTACACCCAATTGACCCTTAATCCGAGATGTTTCCAAATTGTTAGGCTAGAAAAGCCATTTTTTAGACAAGGTGTCTCTTGATATTTGTTTCCCTATTTCTCAGCTTTCGAATGAATTAAAAATCATATTAGTTTAGGTTTTCATATTAGGATTTATGGCCAAAAAATCGATGAATGCTCCTAGGTAACTTTCAGAAACAAGTTTAGTATTTGAACTTGAAAAATTACTGGGAATAACGGGTTCATAATTAAGTCATACTATTGTGATTAGAGTTATTAAAAAATGAGTCTAGTTTATATGAAAATTGGATTCACCTCAAAAGAATATCTATGGAAAGAGTTATGCTTAAATTACTACAGACTGGTCCAGGTGCAAGGAAAGTTCAAGTCATTTGAGTTCAAGCCTAATTTAGAAGATCTCAAAGACTGAACTAGGTTTAGGTTTTTGCATAAAAGTTGTAGCTATATGCCTTAAGATTCCTATGGCTTTGGAAACATAAAATTATGAGGTCTTTAGGCTGAGATAAGGTTGAAACACTCAGGACTGCTCTAAATTCTCAAAACTATTTTCCTCATTTTTCTAGAAAAAAAATTATTTTAAAAACATTAAAAACCAAAGAAGAGCTATATAATTTTATTCCTTATCTTTTATGAAAAAAAGCTCCTCTTTGGGTAACCTTGATCAGAAGCTGACTTAAAATCTAATGTCTATATAAAGTAAAGAAAATTAGTGAAATTCAAGTAAATAAAGTATACAATTTATGATATTTAGTAGGAAATTATCTTATCTTTCATCTCTTATTCATTTAAGACTTTGGAATGAATGTGTATATCTGTTTGATTTGAGCATATTATGTGTTCTAGTGAAGGAGCAAACAAAGTGGAATGATAAGGAGAAGCTTTGAAGCCAAATTGTCTAGTCTTTAAGAGGTATGGGAAATTTTTTTTAATTGTGTATATATGAATTATGGATTGTTCAATTTGGCACATGAATTTGTTTTGGAGATGAGATGGCTGGAAATAAGTTATTTAGTGAGAATTATCATGACTTGGAATAGAAATGACGGCTTTAAAATTTTAGGAAGTTCATCTATAATGATTGAGATAGAAATTTGGGCAACCTTTCGTAATTTGGCCATATCTCAGCTAAAATATCTCCAAATCGGGTGATTCCAATTTAAGATAGAACATAAGACATATTTTACAACTTTTATAAGAAAAAAAAATCTATTTTTATCTTTAAAGCCCTTAAAAAGTGATTTAAATTAGGTGACCTTTTGTTGCCCTTATTTTTGGAGCAGTCCATAGTCATTGGTGTATAACTCATACCATAGAACTTTAATTGATACGAATAAAATTTTCACATTAACTAGACACATTGCATGACCAAATTTTGTATCAATTATTCCTTGAAAGTTTTCAAAATGGAATAACAAATCTTCCCCTAAAAGTACTTAGAAGTAGTCTGTGTTTCTTTTGGTGTATCTCCTACTTTACTTACCCAAATTGATTGATTTTTTTTACAAACTTAAAACATAGAGTAACATTTTTTATGAAGACATTAAAGTCTAATTCATGCATTTATATTGTAAAAAATGCTATGCAATATGACCTATGAATTTTATCATATAAAATGGGCATTCTGGAAGCCCCTCACGATTGGCAGGAATGCGTGACCATGATGAGGTACCCCTCTTCCAACCATGTCAAATGGTTTTTGACTGAAAAGTTTTACATATTGTGTGATTCTCACAACTGGAAACCTAAACTTGCCTACCATGAATCCCTTATTTTTAATCCAAACTTCACTAAAATTACACCGAACATTAGCTAAAATTTTTCCAAAGTTTACGACACTTATCTAACATATGTTTAAACATGTTTAATGGCTAATTATACATGAAATATGATTATGTACACATATTCATAAATAATCATTTATTATGAAGTATGATTATAAAGGATGTTTACTTGAGTTTATATTCAAATAATGTTGCTATATGAAATATGATTATGATTCCTGGATATTTTGTTATAATAGGATAATATGGAGTATTATAGTCTAAGTTATGGGTAAATAGGCATACCTAGAAGGGTTTTACAGCTGCTCCAATGACATTATGGTATCTTTAACTTTGAGACTTATATATTTCCAATTTAGTGCTCCTGCACTTCCAGTATATATTTAATACTTGAGGCTTTGTCTTTTTAGTTAATGCTCACATTGAGTATCTCCAATAACCATTACCCATATCTATAGGAAATAGTAGGTAAATTAGTAAATATTTTATTCCTTATTCTATCTTTTCTTGAATATTTTGTTTAACTTTATTAATGATATTTTCTAATTTTAGTATCTGAATGAGATTACACATGAGTTAATAAGTAAAATGTACTATGTTATTTCCATATTTTATGATATTTATATTATAAATCATAAGTGTGTATTATCTGAATGACTATTGTGAGGAGTCATCATCATACATAGCTTTCCCCACTAAGCAAATTTTGCTTAGCATGATGGTTTTTCCTCTTTGTAGGTCCTGGTGTTGATGTCTAGGTTTGAGGACAACTGTGACCGCAATGCCAAGGAAATGAATTTTAAAGATTTTGTATATGGAGAACTTTATTGCACTTTAAAGAACAATATTGTAACTAACATGTATAAGTTTATGTAGTATTTGTATCTTAGATTGTAATTATGTAATGTATATAGAGTTATGTAATGATGGTAATTATCATATGATGATGAATATGCATAATATGGATTCCATGTAAATTGAACCTTGTATATATTATATTTGCATGCAATATGCCAAATCACACTTCGATATGAAAAATTTAAATTTAACTAGATTTATCTATACATGATGATATTATGGGTTATACACTCTCATATCCTCCTAAGGGGTATGAGGGTGTTACATTTTGGTGGTATTAAAGAATAGTTTAGGTATTCTGGTCTAAATAAAGCTTAAAGACTATCTATATGTGTAGAAATGAGTTGATGTTTGACCTAATATAGTTTGTCCTTTATTTTTCTTATAAATTAAAGAATAGAGAGATCTTAAGGAGTAGTTTATGGGACTGCTGAAAGCAATAACCTAAATTTATCTTAGCCCTTAGCATCTATTCCTTTAGGACATCTGAGGTTAATGTTCCACCACCAGTCTAGAAGGAAGTTTTGATGAAATTAATTTAAGAAATAGCCTCGGTTATGCAATGATTGGCTTCCATTAACTTTTTGATGAAATATAAAGAAAAATAATTTGTGGGCACATCCCTAAAAGAGTTTGAGAAAGTGGAGTTTTGTCTTGAAAGAGTAAAAAAAGTATTAAAAGAAATCAAATGCCCTCTACATTAAATGGTGCATTGTGTGGTCTCTCTTCTTCAAAGGGAAGCATATGACTAATGGAAACTGGCCTCGTGGCATCCGCAACTGCCTTAACCTTTGACATGGGATTTTTTTACTCAAAAGTTCAAGAATAGGTTTGTTATTGAAACCTATAAAAAAGAAAAGTGGAAGTAGTTTCTGAATTTAAGGCAAAGAAAGATGTCTATGGTGGAGTATAAAAAGGAGTTTAGCCACCTTCGTAAGTATGCTTTTAAACCTGTACCTATAGAAGCTTTTCAATGCTGCCAGTTTGAGCATGGCTTGAATGATTCCATCAAGGAACACTTGGTGGCAATTACTTTTTTGCAACATATGGCCTATTATTAGCTTGTACAGGCTTTCGTTTATGTTGAGAAATCTAAAATAGCAAGCAAAGAAAGCACCCAGAAAAGGGGTTCTTCTAGTAGTGATTCATCAGCAAGCAAAAAAAGGCATGATGGTGTACTTATTGCATAAGGATCCACCACCAGAGGAAGGCATTAGGGCTTTTTGCCAATAGCCACTTCGAGTAGAGGTTCCTTAGTAGGTTAAGGTTCTGTTGCACTTGAGTGCCCTCATTGATCTAGAAACCATTTGAACATTTACAAAAGAGATATAGGTGTTTGTTTTAGATGTAGGAGTATTGACCATATGCTAGCTAATTATCTTATGGCCAAACTCAAATGTCTTAAGCTAGTAGAAGAGCCTCTAATACACCTACAAAATTTAGAGGTTAGGGTAAAGGTCAAGGAGGATCAAGCCAGTCTAGGCCTAATCTAGGCACTATATTAGAAAGTTTTAACTGACCACTTATCCTATCTGATACAACTTGGGCCTACACCATAAAGGCTTAAAAGGAATAAGATGTTTCAGAAGTTATTATAGGTATTTTTTCTCTCTTTGATTTTGAAATGTATGCATTAATTGACCTTAGATCCACGTATTTATACATCTAAATTAAAGAAGCTTTTGATAAATTAATTTTAGTGGACCAGCTAGATTATGATATACATGTAACTAGTCATTTGGGTAGTATTGTGCTAATAAACAAATTATATAGAAATTGTCTTCTTATGATCCAAGGGAGTTTGCAAGTAATTTGATTTACTTTTTTATAAGTTTGGTTTGATTTTGGAAATGGATTGGTTATCTAAACATCAGCAATTGGTGATTGAGACTGTTGCTCTTAGGGGTTTCCGATCTTACAGAAGTAGTCATTCATGGTATTCGAAAGAGTTTGTTAACCAATGTGATATCTATTATGTAAGCTAGTGGGCTTTTTAGAAAAGTTTGTGAGGCTTACTTCACAGATGTATTCTAGTGGTAAATGAATTTCTAGATGTATTTCTTAAAAAATTACCTGGATTATCTTGATAGGGAAATGGAGCTATCCATTGAAGTTATGCCTAGTACATCCCCTATATCTAAGGCACCATATAGGATGGCTCTTAAAGAATTAAGGGAGTTTAAAACTTAATTATATGGATTACTAGATAAGGGTTTCATCTACTCCAATGTGTCACTTTGGGGAGCACCTATTTATTTGTTAAAAAGAAAGATGGCTCTCTTTAGAAGGAGGAGTCATTGGCGAGGGACGATGCTAATTGAGGGAGAAATAGGGGGCAGAATGATGGCATAGGGGAAATGTAGGTGAGGGGGTAGAATTTGCAAGATAAATCCAGAAAGAGGGAAAGGAATGTAGATGTAAAAAGAAAGGAAGAGGGAAAGAGCAAAACATTATCATTTTTACTGGTTTTGGGGATGACTTTTAAGCCTAATTACCACCTAGTCCCTTATAAAATTTCCCCTTTTAAATTCTTCCTTTTTAATTCCATGAAATTAGGTCCTTACTTAAATTATTTTAACCCATTCTATTAATTTAGATTCTCATTAAATTTTATATTGTTGTTATTGATATTATTTTATGATCAAAATGCTTATTATATTATTTTATTATTTAAAAATATAAGATTTAATTTAATAAATCTTAGGTCTTTTAGCAATTCTTTTAAGGTCATGAGATTTAGGGCATTACATTAGCTATTATAGCAAGCATTCCATTTGCCAGCAAGACTGTACCATATGTCTTAAACTACATGTTGGACTACCCGAAAGAAGTAGTTTAGGCACCTGTGATTTTACCCTGAACTACTATTAATTTGGATCCTAGAGATAAGCCTATAAACTTAGAGATTTTATTCAATGTATTGGATAGGTTTCTTACCAAACCAGGGTAGTCCTATTGATATGCTTTGCTCAGCTTTTCACAGTGTCTGGAGATTGATTGATTGGAAACCATAGACTTTTTGGTATGGTGAATGGTATCCTACGCAAGCGGACCTCATTCCTATTGATTTGGTGTAGACATTGGATCATGAGGTGGCTCTTAATTAGAGTTACCTAATAAGGAAGTGGTTTTTATATATAGATAAGAAACGAAAGTGGTAGGCTTTCTTCTAAATTTTATATTTTCAAAATTCTTTTTCATCTCTCTTATGGATTTTAAATATTTAAAAATTCATTTTGGTGTTTTTTTCCTATTTTCCCTTGGTTAGCAAGGTCAAAATGGGTTTTAGAGGTAAAAAAAGAGAGTTAACCACCACAAGAAAAATGCAAAATAGTGAGGACTTCAGTTTAGTAAGGAAAAAAATTTTGTAACAAAAGTTATCCTAGCTGAATTTAAGTCCTCACAATTTAACAAGGATATCAACCCTCGCTAATTTTTGCGAGGAATTATCCCTCGCTAATTTTGCGAGGACTTAGCCCTCGCTAATTTTGCAAGGACTAAGTCATCGCAAAATGTAGTGAGAATTAAATCCTCGCAAAAGATAGCGAGGACTAAATCCTTACAAAATTAGTCCTCGCAAAAATTTGCGAGGACTGATATCCTCGCTAAATTCAGCTATGATGACTTTTATTACAAACATGAGATTTATCATGAAATTTATCTTCGCTAAATGTTGATATAAACTTATTTTTATTAATTTAATATGAAAATTTCATTATTTAAACAATAAACTAAAAAATAACAAATTTATATTTACTCAATATTGAATATAAAAAATATATATTAATGAATAAATAGTTATTTACAAGTATATAATATTGCTAACAATATATCTAAAATGATACATGCATATATAACAGTAACAATAAAAATTCATAAACAGTTCATAAAATATTTATTATAGCCTAAAGTTATTCTTAATTTGACAAATCCTTCTATGCGCTTTATTATAGCACTAAGCAAAGCCTGTACAAAGTAACAAAATTAAAGAAATGAGCAGTAGAAAGATTCAATGATGCTCAATGCAATAACACTATGACTTCGTGGGGATTCCAGCTAACAATTAGGAAAAGTTGCACAGAAGTTCTCCCCTGAATGTCCACGTTCCAATGCATGCCATGTCTCAACTCTCAACTGGCTTCATTATCAAGTCAGTTTAATATTGTAGGGGCTAATTTGTTAAAACACCTAAAGTTGAGTAGCAAAAATTTCTGAATTTCTTAGGAGGAAATAAACCTCACAACAACATCAACATTCACAATGAAAACTGAGTAAAAACATGAATATAGCCAATTTACTCTACTTGTCTGCTAGCAGATTGCAAGCTTAGATTCTAAATGGAATTTGAAAAAAAGGGAGCGTGATGCATACCTTTGTAGTTCTAGAATGGCGCCAGGTCTGTTTAGATACTCACAGCCACATGTAGGCAAAGAAAACTTCGGATCTTTATTGCCAACTGAATAAACAGTACCTCAAACTCTCAAAGGTACCTGCATCAAACCTTTACAAATATAATTAAGCGTAATAGTTTTTTTAAGTAAATATAGCAAATATTTAAATTTAAATTCAGAAAGAATATAAAAAGCACATTGATAAATTATACTATATGCTTTTAGAAAAAAAAATTAAACAAGCCTTTTGGTTCAATTTAAACTAAACCATAATCGATCAATTGTTTATTGTCTAACTTTAAAACAAATGTAATTAGTCTCTCTTTGTCATCATTAGGCAATTTGGACATTAGAAAAAGAAATTGTGGCAATAAAAAGAAAATAAATAAAAAGTCATATGTTAAATAATATATTATATTGGTAAATGGTTTTTCTGGGTGCATGATTGCTTCCAACACTATTAAAAGCAAGGGCGAACAAAGATTATCATACATATTATAATTAGTAATATATAGTTATAAATTGATGCAAGACTAGAAAAATAAGAACTATGTTTTAAACAAAGATTAAAATAAATATTAAATTAAATTAATTCGATATTGATAATGGCAATGATATAATCCAATTGAGAATTCAAAGATATAATGATTGAATAAAACACAATTGAAGAAACCTTCCAAAGCTACTATACATTTAATAGAATAATAAGACCACTTCTATTTATTTATTTTTAATAGACAACACTTAAACTTAAATTGAATTTCATGTATACCTAAAAAAATTTTAGGTTATGTTATCACACAGTTTATGATAATATTAAAAAGCTATCAAGTTATGAATTTCTCAAGCAAATCAATCAGAAAGCTATCAAGTTGTAATGGAAATCAATCTTATTTCCAACTTTTGCATGAGGTAAGATCATATATGTTTGTCCTTGGATCAATATGGCTTACCTAATACTCATTCCACAAAAGTAGAGTTTGTAACAAAAAAGGCTTGAACTACGAGTCCACCAAGCACAAGAAATTTGGAGCTTTGTTCATTTAAGGAAACAATAGCCTGTATCACAAGGTATCAATTGAAAATCTCCAATTTCAAAAATAAACTACATAAATGCCACATGGGAATGCACATACCAGGTAAATGCTATTGGAACATCTTCTGGTATTGCTTTCTCTCTTGATCACGCCTATCATTAATCTGCGAGAAGTTGAATTGTTTATTACATACCATAAGCATTTGATGTTATAAGATGTCACAGTAATGGTTTAACATGCCAACCTTCTTTCTAGCAGCTACAATCTCTTTTTTTTATTCCGGATGAAGAGCATATAAAACATAAGCCATCAGTCAGTTTCAGCTAATTCAAGTGTATAAATGATCAGCCACCTAATGAACTTCTTTAACTTTATCTAAACTATTGAAGCATCCAACATATTTAATTGCTGAAACTGTTAAGATATAACTAACCATCATTTGGCTCCAACTGCAATGCCTTCTTGAAGCTTTCAACAGTAGCATCAATGTCGTTAAGAAGCAGGTGTGCCTATAGCACCCAGAAGAAGCATAACAATTAGCTGCACTTGCACACTATTCAGTAGATAACTACCAGATCAAACATGTACAGTAGCTCTTCTAGACATTAAAATCCTTGTGGACAAGGCAATAGATCCTAACCTATCCTTGGCGGAATAAAGCTTTCACGTTGTGTAAAGAAACAGAGAGGGGAAAGTGGGTGGTGAAACAAAAGGGAATAAGATTTTTTGGATTTAGAAAACATAAAGCCCGCTAAACATCTATTTTATCCTGCCAAAATATTTGGGTAATTAGCTAGGACATGGGTCTCGCAAATTTGGCGAGAGCTTTTGTCCTAGCTAATTTTGCAAGAACTATGTCCTCACAATTTATTCCTTTTATTATACAATTAAATAATAATTGAAATTATTGAATTTAAAAATAATAATTTATTTCAAGTTAGTTAAATAATAATTTAATTCAATTTAGTTAATTTTAATAACAATAATTTAGTTCGTCTAAGTTTTCATTATATAATTAATAATAATTAATATTATTAAATATAAAAATAATAATTTAATTTAATTTAAATAATAATAATTTAGTTTATTTCAATTTTTTCTAAAAAATATATTAACTAAATGTACTAAATTAAATATAAATATAATTTAGATTATATAAAAATAGTTAAAATATAATTATCTAATTTTTGCTAAATTAGAGAGGATTAAGTCCTCGCAAAACGGTTCATATGTCAAATGCCAATCTATTTACCCGTTAGCGAGGATTTGTTCTTCGCAAAATTAGCAAGGAGTAAGTCCTCACTAAATTGTTAATATGTCAAATGCTAAACTATTTAATTGTTAGCGAGGGAATTGTCCTTGCTAATTTAGCGAGGATTTGTTCCTCGCCAAATTAGCGAGGATTAAGTCCTCGCTAAACGGTTTATATGTCAAATGACAATCTATTTACCTGTTAGCGAGGGTTTTGTCCTCGCTAATTTAGCGAGGATTTGTTTCTCACAAAATTAGCGAGGAGTAAGTCCTCGCTAAATGGTTAATATATCAAATGCTAAACTATTTAATTGTTAGCGAGGGAATTGTCCTTGCTAATTTAGTGAGGATTAAGTCCTCGCTAAACGGTTCATATATCAAATGGCAATCCATTTACCCGTTAGCGAGAGTTTTGTCCTCGTTAATTTAGCGATGATTTATTCCTCGCAAAATTAGCGAGGATTAAGTCCTCGCTAAATGGTTAATATATCAAATGCTAAACTATTTAACCGTTAGCGAGGAAATTGTCCTCGCTAATTTAGCGAGGATTTGTTCCTCGCAAAATTAGCGAGGATTAAGTCCTCGCTAAATGGTTAATATGTCAAATGCTAAAATATTTAACCATTAGCGAGGGACTTTTCCTCACTAATTTAGCGAGGATTTGTTCCTCGCCAAATTAGCGAGGATTAAGGCCTCGCTAAATGGTTTATTTGTCAAATGACAATCTATTTACCCATTAGCGAGGATTTTTTCCTCGCTAATTTAGCGAGGATTTGTTCCTCACAAAATTAGCGAGGATTAAGTCCTCGCTAAACGGTTAATTTATCATTTTAGCCATGAATTAAGATTTAGCGAGGGGTCTTTGCTCGCAAAGTCATCTCTATTTTTTACGCCAAAATTTTGGCGCCCAAAATTAGCTACAACAAAAATTATTTCTCGCTAAATCGTTGCAAAATCTGTTCCCTACTCATAGCTAACAATATTTGTGACAAAAATCATTTTTCGTCGCAATGTTGTTGCTAAATTGTGCATTTAGCAACAAATTTTATTGTCCTCGCTAATTTTCATCGCTATTCTGTATTTTTTTTATAGTGAACGATCAAAGTCAATTGTAAAGGCTATGAGTTACTCTTTTAACTCATGAGTCAAGGTCGTGACTCACTTAAGTCATGCCCTTACCTCATGCGTCAAGGTTATGACCCGTTCATGAGTCACTTCATTGACTTGGTGAGTTAAGGCCATGACTCACCTCCTGAAAACCATTTTAACATTTCTGAGCACAAAAATAGGGAAAAATGTTTAAAAAATCTAATTTCATTCTTATCTAAAGAGAGATTTTTTTGGGGGTTTTAATCTTTGATCTAAACAAGGAAAATGTAAGGCTCTTCTCTCTCTTACTATCTTCTCATCTCTTTTGTACTCTTTATTTTCAAGTTACAAAGAAGAGCAAAAATAGAAAAAAAACCATAAAGCACTTGTTCCTTGCTCTTTGATAGAACCAATACTGAAGGTAATATTTTTGAGTCCCAAAATCAATTAAATTGGATGTTTGATTCAATTTATAGTAAATATTCAATTTATTCTTTATTTTCTTTGATTTTTTTCTTTTTATGTGATTTATTGGATTTGAGCTTGTTAACTTGTCATTAATTATATTTTATGCTCATTTTATTCATTAATCTGTAGAAACCTATTAAATTCATGCTAAAATTGAGATTTGATGCATTTTTGGAATCACTGTTCATCATCTTTTTCCTCAAACTCATGATTTTCAATTCCATATTTTCTTACTTTAATCTTGTTTTTATTCAATTAAATCATGTTATTTATGCATAATAATGAGTTTTGTGCCTTTGCCATGCTTAAAATTGGTTAGAAATGAATTTTGGGAGTTTTTGGGCATCCATGGCATCATTTTAGTGCTAGAATGATTTTCTAGGTTAAGTTATAGCCTAAGGTCATTACTCATTTGAGTCATGCCCTCGACTCATAAGTTAAGGTCATGACTCATTTATAAGGGTGTGACTCATCTTTTTCTCATTTTTCTTTCCTTTTGCTCCGTGACTTACTCATTTGGCCTCTCCTATGCATATAACTCACTCCTTTGATCTATTTTTCACTCATTTCCCTTATTTTCATAATTATTTTATTTTATTATATTTATTTTTCTTAATATTATTTCTATTTTTTTGTATTTATTCATGTTTTAATTTGACATTGTATTTATATATTATTCACACTAATCCTTGTTTACCTATTTATTATTGATTTTATTATTATCGATATCATTATTTTCCATACATTTTCATATAACATGCACAATAATAATCTTTATTTGTTATAATTTATTTTAATTTATGAATTTCATTATTATTTACATTTAATATGTAAATTATGCACTTATATATTTATACTTATACTTAGTTCTCTTTAATTCAATTACTTATCATTATTATCTTTCATTATTATTATTATTATTATTATTATTATTATTATTATTATTATTATTATTATTATTATTATTATTATTATTATTATTATTATTATTATTATTTGCAATTTATTTAAATGCTTTAGCATATGCTTGCCTAAAAATGCTACCTGAATTCTTGATGCATCATGCATTTTAAGTATTTTATCTAATTTATTTTCATTCCATTAAATTAATTATCTATCTAATATATTTGAATTAACTAATTATTTATCATTTATTACTTGATTCAATTCATTATTAGCTCGTATGGATATTTTTTATTCTTTTAAATGCATATAACCCATCCGCACGTCAAATTGGGTTAGAGAATCGGAGGATAAAGTGGAGCAGATTAGCTTAAAATTTATTTTCTTATTTATTTATTTATTATTTTAGGCCTATATTATTATTTTATACTTTTTACATAATTGGTTGTAATAGCTAGTAAAAAAATGGATTTTTACATGATAATTAGGAAAATTCACATCAAATGTGTTTACTTAATTAATGGGGTTTTCTTCACATAAAATGGACCAATGTCCACTTTTTATCCCAAAAATCACACAAAAAGATTTTCACAAATGTGCTTGAGGGAACCAATGTTCCTAAGTCAACAAATATCTCGACTTATGTATGTCATTGTTCTTGTGTTATTGTTCATTCATACCTTTCTTTGTTTGTTTATTTCAAATAAATGGTTTTTTGAGTGATAAACTAAAAACTCACTAAATGATTTTATAGAAGTTTGAGTAGGATTTTTATACAATAAAAGGGACCATTGTGATGATTTTTACCCATAAAATAACATGTAAATTAAGGATTTATTTCTTTAATAAAATTAATTTTTTTACCTTAAAATTAATTAACACGATTCTCTTACAAAAGTTGTATGGGCTTAATGCCCTTATTTTCTTCCAAAATACACCCAAAACTCTTTTTTTGTAAATATGCAAGTGACGATCAACGTCCTCATCTAAATGAACTTAATTATTTCCCCAATTTCTATTTGATTTTATTTTTACATTTATTCTTATAATGCTTTCTATACTTTTATGGTTTTCAATATGCATGTTTTACAGCTTCCAATGTGCTTAAGTGCACTTTACTTTTCTAAGCATGACATTTTGTGTGAGAAAAGAGATAAAATAAATTAATCATTAAAATTCATTTATATAAAACTAACCATAAGTTATAAATAAGAGTGAGATCCCAAAATATCTCTGGTTTAAGCTTTATAAGGTTAGAACTCACTTTTTTTAATGTTTTATTGGGTGGTGACTTTATGGTACCTACCTTTTGGTGCCTAGTAGATGCCCCCATAGGTTGATCATCAATAATAAATGGGAATAAAACCCTATGTATTGCGAAGTGATTGGCCTTCACGAGTTAAATGAACCTTTATCCTATATTAAGCCCTAAAAATGGACTTTTGAGAGTAAATTGGATGCCTGTGAGGTTTGGAATGCCTCACATGTGGATGCTATGCAAGTTGTTCCACTTTCTCCTTTTACTGACAATACCTTACTATTCAAGTTACCTGTAGTCATTATTCTTAATGTAATGCTCCTTTTGTGGGTTTTCATATTAGCTTTTCTTAGTGAAAATCACATCCCTTTAGGAAATTTCACATAACCATATGCTTTAGTTTTAGTTAAAATAGACCTAACCCACTCCAGTGGCTTTTATCTTGTATAAATTTTAAAGACAAATTGCTTATTTTTTAGTTTTCACCCTATCCTTGGTATAACCTTTACTTAGAAAGCTTGTGACAAGCATCATAAGGTGATGGCATGGATGAGATAGTTTCATTTAGATCATTCCCACTTTGAGGGATAGCTAAGCGAAGGCTTTCACCCTTCAAGGTTGGTCACTTCAAAATGGTCAAAGATTTCGATCAAATTCATCTACTTTTAAGCCTTTAGAAGGTATGAGATAGTGTTTAGGGATACTTTTATCCCATTATTGGCAATCAACCTTAAGATGTGTGTTTGGGCATCTTAATATAGCTATTTATGGAGTTATCACCAAATAGAATATTGGAAAAATTGGTCCTATTTAAATTGATCGGGTTTTATGCATCACATACATATACAGCAAAAAATTAAACAACTCAAAATCTAATAGGGATTGATCTTAGACTCAGTTTTATTATGTGTGACCTTATAAGATTCTATACTTGTTAGTAGTACAAGATATATTGACAAATTCTAATTTGTCTCATTCAAACTCTTTAAGACATTTTATCAATTTCTATTGATATTTACATATATCATTGTACAATTATGGGAGGCTTCTAGTCAAGTGTTATGACTGCCTAAATGAAAGAACAAGTCAGTGGTAATTGACTTACATCCTTCCGTATTTAATTGCCATGAAATAATTCCTTCCATAATCATTATATCTCATTTAAGATTATAGTATTGATGAATGTCAAACTCTATGAACTTAAATATATTCATTCTTATACTTTTATCTTTATTTTCAAAATGCCCTTGTATCACTGCCACCTTGCATTTTCATTTTAGTCAAAGAGTTTTGCATAAAAATGATAAGAATAGTGATATAAAGTCCCCACTCTAATCTAGGGTGGTGAATCCTTTATTGGTCATTCAATTACCTCCAAGTAGTTCATGCTATACTAATCATTATGCTATGTATACCTCGTGGATTAAAAGTATAAGAGTCAAAGTATATAAGGGTGAGCAAAAACCAAACCAAATCAAAAAAATAAATCAAACCGATTGATTTTTTTAATTTGGTTCGATTTTTTAATTTTTTGGTTTGATTTTTTATTTTGAATTTTAAAAAACTTTGGTTTTTTGGTTTGGTTCAATTTTTAAAGAGGAAAACCGCATAAAAACTAAATCAAACCGAAATTCATATAATTATATAATTTTTTTTATTTTTTATTGAAGAATTATTTTATACATATAAATTATTTTATTTTGAGTTATAAACTATATGAGTACATTTATCAATTATTAATATCTATTTTTTAGGTGATAATTTAGAATTTTGATGATTAAATTGAAAATCGATTAAATGAAAAAAAATTATTTAACGGTTTTGTTGTATTATTTATTATATATTTTGGAATTATTTCTTTAATTTGAACTTTAATTTGTACAATTTAGATGTTTTTACTTTAGTATATTATGATTTATAATTTTTCGAGATAATAATTTTTATTTTTTAAAAATAGTTTTAAATTTTGATTTTTCGGTTAACCAAACCAAACCGATTGAAAATTTTGGCTCGATTTGAATTCAGTTATTTTGAAAATTTGGTTTGGTTGATAAAAATAATGAAAATTTGATTTTCGATTATTTCGGTTTGGTTTGGTTATTGAACCGAACTGATCGTTGCACAGGGCTAAAAGTACATCAATTCCTATTTGAGATTACCTTAATGACTTCAAGTCCAAAGATACTTACATCACTGATATGTTGAGATTCTTAACTTAACATAGATAAATTATCCATGCTAAGATTCTCTAGTCAAGTCTCTAATATACTTATTTCTCAAAACAAACATCCACATGTTAACTCCAAGTATCACAATACCATAGCTTGTACGAAATACTACTTGACTAAGTCAAAAAGTATAACATATGCTAGTCTTTCTACATTAACAATTTTCCATCTTGTTAATGCTATGACTTGGGATATTTAGACAGTAACATAATTGCATACAGTAGGATTCTGACATCAAAAACATATTCATGATTTCTTTTGCACTATGTTTATATACCTATGACTTTATTATAAATTATATTGTACACATGTAATAAATATAACATAATATAATGAAGTGCCTTTTATTAATAACCAAAGTTATAATGTAGATAAAATCATCCCTAATTATATGGGTTTTAGGGCATAACACTATCAATCTTCCACTTGCTTACATATGGTTGGTTAGAAAGTCTACTACATTCTATTTTATAGGAACTCTCTCAGTCTTTTTATAATTCATATTAACTATCTTTGTAATGAGGTGATAATGTCAGAGGATGTGCTTGGATCTTTGATGAGATCTTGGTTCCCTTGCTTGCACAATTGCTCCATTATTATCACAATTTAGAGTTACTATATTAATAATGCTAGGAATGACTCATAGTTTAATAATGATATTTTTTTTATCTAAATTACTTCTTTAGCTACAATAAAAGTTACAAAGTACTCATCCATAGTAGTTGTATATTTTTTAGAACTTTTACAACTAACAACACCTATAGTTGCAACAAAGACATAAGCTGACTGTGACTTATAATTGTCTTTATCATATTAGAAGCTATCATCAATACACCTATTTACTCGTAAGTCACCATTTCCATATACCAAGAGCATATCTTTAGTCCTTCTTAAGTACTTAAGGATGTTCTTAATTGCCATTCATTGTTCCTCTCTATAGTTGGATTGTAATATGCTTTTGACACTCAAAGGAAATGTAACATCTAATTGCATATATAGTATAACATACATAATAGGTTCTATAGTAGATGCATATAAAATCTTATACATATGCTCTACTTGATTTTATGTTTGAGGAAACATAGATTTAAAAAGGTGCTTCTCTTATGCCATGGAAAGGAAACCCTTATTGGAAAGATCTATGCTAAACCTTTTTAGTACTTTATTTATGTATGTGGATTGTGAAAGACCTGGCAACTTTTTCTATCTATTTGAATACCTAAAATATAAGTTATTTCTCCAAGGTCTTTTATGCAGAATTGCTTCGAACCTATATCTTAATAGATTGCAAAATGGAGATGTCATTTTCTACAAGTAATATGTCATATATGTACAACACTAGGAAGACAATTGCACTTCCACCAATCTTTTTATACACATATGGTTCAACTAGATTTTATGAGAAACTAATTAATTTAATGTTAAAAGTTTTGGATGATTGCTTTAATCCATAAATGGATTTTTGAAGCTTGCATATTAGACTACAATCTTTAGGTGTAAACCCCTTAGGCTATGTTAAAGTCAAATTTCCATTAAGAAAAGCTATTTTTACATCCATTTTCCATACATATAACCATAATGAGCAACTATTAATTTGCAAGCATCATATATCAAATGTGAAGTGTATAAATTTAAAAAATATGCATACCAAACTAGAAAGATCTAGTTAAAAGTATTGAAATATTGTACTAAAGTTTAGAACTTTACTGTAGGAATTGTTGAACAGCTGTTCAACCTTCATAAGGGTCATAATAAATCATCTGTGTCTAAACATAACCACCTTCATATGTATCCACACGATAAATAATGTCTAAGAACACTACAACGATATGAAATTCCCAAAATTAGGGTAGCAACTAATAGCCCTAATTCAACTAGAGAAAAAAAGAGAAAATGAGAGATTTTCTCTTAGGATTTTGAGCCTATTATGTGATTTAACCTAATTTTGACTTTAAGGGTTATTTATACTCCTTTTAAAAAAGAATAGGGTTAGGTTTAAATGGTTATAATTTTAGGATGGGCTTGTTGAAATTATTTGGGCTTAAGTGACACTCACTGGCCTTATACACCTTTTCTATGTATGGGCCCTTGAATGGCTTTTTTATGCATTTAACCTGGGTTTTAAAACCATTTTAGCATATGAAAAATCCTTCAATATTTAATTAAAATCCCTAAAAATTTATCATGTGCAATTAAATGCCATCTGGACTATGGAGAAAAAAACACTAGGCTTTTTTTTTCTATACATAGAAACCCTATAAGGGCTTTTCTGCATAAAAATTTAGGCTTTTAAGCAAAAATGACTCCAAATTAATTTACCTTTTTTATTCTCTAATATAATTAATTTATAGGACATCCAATTTCAAGTTTATACAATGCATTTCACCTTAGACCTGTGACCCTTTGGGTTTCTTATCCATGTTAGTAGTATAAAATGTAACTTAGAGTCCTAGTTGAATAGGGATTCATATTATTTAAACTATTTTAAACCATATTGTCAATTTTAAATCGATATTTACCATACATTAATATATAAATCATACGAGACTTCTAAGCAAGCATCATGATTATTGAAATAACAAGAATTTAGTGGTTTTCACTTTTACCTTTCCATATCAAGTTCTGTGTAATCACAATTTTCACTATTTTTCTAATGACATTTATGAATTTAATATGAACATGTACCAATTCATTTATGAAAATATTGTATTCTCGTACCTTACACTTTATTCCTAAAAAGCCCTTGTGTATCCTATACACCTTACATTTAGATTTTTTTTAAATATAAAAGTATAGGAATACTTAAGATAAAACTCCCTACTATAACTGGGGTGGTGAATACTTTATCGGTCACTCAACTACTTCAAAGTAGCTCTGCTATATATGCCCCTTTATGGAGTGAAAGTGTATGAGTCAAAATATAACACTTGCTACTTGAGATACCTTGGTGATATGATTACTAAAATAATAAGAATTTAATGATTTTCACTTTTACCCTTCCATATCAAGGTTCCATGCAATCACTCCTTTCACCATTCTTTTAATCACATTTATGAATTTAATATGGATACGTGTCAATCCATTCATGAAAATATTGTATTCTCAAACCTTCAATTTGATTCCCAAAATGCCTTTATGATTGTTATTCACCATGCATTCGAGTTTTCCAAATAAAAAAGTATATGAACACTTCAAATAAAACTCCCCACTATAACTGGGGTGGTGAATACTTTATTGACCACTCAACTACTTCTAAGTAGTTCATGCTATGTTTAATCTTTGGGCTATATAAACCCCTCCGTGAAGTAAAAGCATAGGAGTCAATGTATAACACTTACTACCTGAGATGCCTTAGTGATCTCAAGTCCAAAAATACTTGCACTATTGATATGATGAGATACCTTATGAATATAATATAAGTATCCATATGTAGTTTCTCATGGTAGGCCTCTAATTTGAATATTCTTCTACAAGTGTTCACATGTTAACTTTGATCATCTAAATGATTATAGCTAATGAGAACTACTGCTTGAACTATTCAAAAAGTATACCATGTACTAGTTTATCCATATTAACATTATCTTGTCTTGTTAATACTATAACTAGGGATAATTTAGCTATTAATACATTTACATACAATAAAATTCTCACATTATGAACTCTTTATGATTACCTTTGTACTATTATCATATACCAAGGGCTACATTCTATAGTTTAAGTCATATGTAAGTAGATATTAGTACACAAAAATACTAAAAATGTATGAATTCCTTATTATTATTTAACTAGAATCATTATACATGGAAATAATCTCTATTATACATGGACATAGGGTATATAACTAACAATCTCTCACTTGCACTAGAGCCATTCACCCATATATCTAAAGCCCATAGAATGTACATGGTGATTATACTAATTTTAGGCTAGAGCTTTAGTGAGAGGATATGCCACATTATCATCTATAAGAACTCTTTCTATCTTCACATTATTCCTAGATATAATCTTTCTAATGGGATGGTAGCATCTGAGGACATGTTTGGACTATTGATGAGAGCATGGTTCCTTTGCTTGTGTAATGGCTCAATTATTATAATAATACAAAGGTATTGGATCAAGAATCCAGTGATAGATTTATTGATTAATATTGTTTCCTTTACCAATTTTGAAGTTGCAATCTACTTAGCCTATATTGTCGAGTCTATAGTTGACTTTTTTTATAACTTTTACAACTGACCAGTCTTCCACATATTAAAAAAAACATAATTATGATTTACAATCATCTTTATCAAATTAAAAGCTGGCATCTATGTACTCCTTACTTGTAAATCACCATCTATGTACTTCTTAAGTCTTAAGGATATTTTTGACTACCATCTAATGTTCCTCCTATTAAATGGATTGGAATTTACTCATGACACTCAGAGTATAAGACACATGTAGAATTGTATATAATATAACAAATATAATTTATCTTATTACAAATGCATATTGGATCATCCTCATGCTCTCTTTTCACTCTTGTGTTTGTGGACACATATATTTGAAAAGGTTTTTCCCATATACCATAAGAATAATTCCCTTCTTATAGAGACCTATACTAAACCTTTTAATACCTTATCTATGTACATTTATTAGGCAAGATTAAGCATCTTATTATATCTATCTCTATAGATCCTAACTCCCAAAATGTAGGAAACTTTTTTAATGTCTTTTATGGAGAATTGTTTGGATAAATAATCTTAACTGATTGAAGGATGGAAATATCATTTCCCATAATTAGTATGTCATCCATATATAGAACAAGGAAAACTACTAAACTCCCACTAACCTACTCTATACACAAGGTTCATCCTTATTTTATAAGAAATTATAATCTTTAATTATCTTATTGAATCAAATGTTCCAGCTCTTAGATGTTTGCTTTAACCCATAAATAGATCTTTGAAGCTTACATACTTTTTTACCATCTATGGATATGAATCAATTAGGTTGTGTCATATACACATCTTCGATCAAATTTCCATTAAGGAAAGCTTTCTTAACATTCATTTGTCATATCTTATAATCATAATGAGCAATAATTGCTAGAAACATTCTAATAGACTTCTGATAATTGTGAATTATAACTATACTATTAGTATATTTTAGTGTGTTTAATATGTTAATTTAGTATTAATTTGGGTGATTTTATATTTAATTTATTAATTTGTGTGTTTGTGGGCTTAGTTGTAATTTTTGGTGTTTTTAGTACTTGATTGAAGAAAAGAGAAAGTTCGAAGGTAAAAGGAGGAAACCTAATTTTTTAGGTTTTGAGGAAAAGAAATCACGTTGAAGAGCAGAAACATCCTTCTTGAAAGGGGGGAATTTTCCCTCCATAAAGGAGAACTTGAAGAGTTAGAGTAAATAAAATCTCTCTCCTGAAGGAAAAAACTCTCTTTTGAGGGAAGGCAAAGTAAGGGCAGAGTAATTCTCCTCAATGGAGGGGATTTCCCTTCTCCTGAGGCTAGGTGTTTGAATTACGATCAAAGTTTAATTTTCTGAAATAGAAAGTTAAAGTACAACTGAATTTCTTTTGCTTAGAGAGTTTTAGGCAGATAAAAACATCACTATTCAAATAGCATGAATTTTAATGTTTGGGAGAGTTATTTTTAGTTAGTTTTAAAGTTAGTTCTTAGGTTTTTAGCCCTAGTTTTTTTCAGTTAATTGTACAGTGCTTTAGAATCTAGTTTTTTGGTTTTTTAGTTTTCAATTCTCTTAAAGATTCAAGCTTTGTACTGCATATGCTGAAAAGTCATCAAGTACAAGTTTGAAGCTTCATGATTATTGTATCTTTTTGTATTTATTTTTCAATTGTTTCAATCATATTTGGTGAGTAATTTTCTTACTTTTGTTAGGGGAAACTTGAACCCTCAGATTTTTATTGTAATGACTATACTTTGGAGTTGATTTTAATACAAGTTTGTTATTTCTTAATTTCTGGGCTAAATCTTATCTTTGATTATGGTGTGATTGATGATCAAATAGATGGTTGAATGCTAATTTAGACTTTAATTGAGGATATGAATGTTCTGATCTTATTTCACTTATGTCGATGTATTGTTGCATTTTGATAGTTGAGGTAGTGACTTCTTGTTTATGAGTTGATTTAAATTTAAGAATGTTAAATTAAGAATGGGCTAGATTTAGATCCCTCTCTTGAGGATCTAATAAAGGTTTAAAAGTTTAAAATCAAATTTGCATGCTATATATTAGATTGTTCCTAAATAGAGAATTTAGTACTTGTAATGATATTCTGAATAAGATATCTATTTTTATATTACTGATTTTTCATAATCACTTATGTTACCTTTGATTTGAGTCATGGCAATAGAAGTTGAAGTGGATAGTTCCTTTAGCAGAAGCGTTTTAGTTATTGTTCTATATTCAATTAATGTTAGTTTAATCCTAGTTTTTAATTGTTTTGCTTTATTGTTAATTTAGCTTAGTTCTTGCTTTCAATTCAGAAACTTGAGAAATAATCTTAGATTAATTCAACTTAAATATAGATATTTTACTTGGCAATCCATGTACCATTTGATTTGATATTCTTAGGATTTTAATTATATTTCTCTATATTACTAGCTGATCTAGTACTTTTACTAGATATCGATTAAGTTTTTGGTGTCATTATCGAGGAACAATGGTGTTATTTTCTTAATATCTGTAATTAAGTTAGTCTGAGATTTTTATTTTTTTTATTTATTTTTGATTTAGTGTTATTCTTTGCAGGAAGATTCTTAAACATTTACAACATGATGTATGATTATGTTTAAGATTATGAATTGTCTATTTTGAGAGCACAAATAAAAAATCTAAAGAGAGAGATGCAAGAATTGCAAACCATCAATAATTTATTCATCACCATCCTTTGAAGAATCTTATTCTCTATGGGGTTTGTAAGAGTCTAGTGACTCCAAATTTCAAGTTCTTCATGACTTGCTTGCAAGTAAGGAAAAGCAATTTAAAGTTAAAAAAGAAGAATAGATGGCTACAGTTAATTCTCAAGAGGAGAAGATCAAATACCAAGAGGCTATATTGCAAAATTAAGAGAATTTGTTAAAGGCTCAAGAACATTTATTGAGAGATCAAGAATTGGGAATTAAAAATTTGGAATGCAAGTTAGAGTTCTTGAGTATTTCTATGGATAGTCAAGGTGGTGGTGATAAAAGGGAATAATTGAGTCATATGTTAATGGTAGATAATAAAGAAGGTGAGTATAGGGTCAATGAGTCAACAGAGGAACCAATCATGGTTGAAGATAAGTCTTGTAGCTTGAAAGGTGAATTTAGATCTCTTATAAAGGATTTTACACCAAAGGAGTAAGAAGTGTTCAATTCTCAAGTGGACGTACTAAATTTAGTTACTTTTGAATAATTTATTAAGCCTAGAAGAGCCAGTTGAGTTCATATTTGAAGATCCAAAGGTGGATTCACACTTTATTGAAAACATGAAATTTCTAGCTTTGGTGAACTTTGACAAGTTTCTTTACTGACGGAAGAAAATGAGGAGCAAAGTCCATAGAGACCCTTATTTGGATCACAGGCTTGACCTCCAAAGAGTAATATGAATCGAGCTAGGACTCAATAGTTATGTTGTAGAAGAGCTTTGAGAATTTCATTATACACTTTTGGAAGAGGTTCCTACCACCACTACTACCATCGTCTCCACTGCCACAGTGATTTGCTATATGAGGTCAGCAAGGAATTTTGAAGGGATGTGAGCTTATTTTAGCTTAATTTTGCTTTTGAGATTCGGGAAGTTTTCAAAAATCTCAAACCCACTTTTGTTCATAAAATTTTGTTATTTTTATTTTATGTTTTATGTTTTATTTAGTTGTTGCTTCTATTGTTTTAGTTATTTTTATATTTTAATTATAAATTTTGATTGTAAATCTTAATTTATTAATACTTTTAATTTTCATTTTGGTGTTTTACGATTATTATTTGGTTAGTTTATTTTTTATGTGTTAATGACATAATGTAGTTCAACTATTCTCTAGTTTACACTTGTATAGTTCACCCTAGTTTATTCTAAAAAATAAATTTGTTGAACTTTAACTTAGAGTGTGCAATATTTAAAATTTGTGTTTAGCATTAAGATAGGCCTATTGCTTGATTAACTTTTAGCTAAGTTAGAATTTATCTTCAGAAAAAATTTTAGTTCTAAGATTTAAGGACTAAGACCAATTTTGAATTAAGAGAAAAACCAGTAAATGAAGGTAGTTAAGTTAAGAATTTTTATAATGCTAGAACCTTTCTTATCATCCTTTGAAGTATAGAAATAACTTAAATAATTTAGAAAATGGTCTAGGTAACTTTTCTTGTTTAGCTATAACTAAGCCTATTTACCTACCTTTTGATAATTAATCCTTTGATAGCCTTTTTGAGCCTAATAAGGCATATTTAATGCATGTCATAATTACTTTTCTTGTTACACTCATCTATTTAGCATATAGCTTAAAAAGCCTTTATATACCCTTTTAAGAATTAGCCATCCTAGGATTGGATTGATTAATACTTTTGGGTGTATAAAGAGTGTAGTGGAAAAATAGGTCCTTGAGATATTGTTATTAAGGGTGTGTAAGGACCCAACATTGGGCCTAGAAAGATTCATGGGTATACATTGGTATTGTGGACTAATTATGATTAATAAAATGATGTATTATAAGTTAATGCTTTGAGGATCAAATGTTTATAGTGAAAGAGGATTAAAGAGTCATTTTACCTTAAGGCATGTAAGTGTTTAATTAGAACAAGAGTATTTGTTAGGGATCAAATATCCCAAAAAAGATAAATTAGATGGGGTACAATTATAATTAAAAATGAGATAGAGATTAAAATAGTTATTATTATAGGCCCTAACTGATGTTACCTTCCACTTTAATCTTTATGCAAGCCATATATTTAAGGGGGAAATTGGAACTTTGAGCCAACCATTCCATTAAGAAAAAGAAAAAGACCATTCCTCCTTCCTTTCTCTCTCTCACAAAAAAATCTACCACTAGCTTCTCTCTTTTCCATTAAAACATGTAAAATACTTCTTCCTTTTCTCTTGTAAAATTTAACCACTTCCTTTAAGAAAAACCCTCTCATTTCTAGTTGTATTCATGGATGGATGGCTAGACTAAAGAGGTTTACAAGAATATAAGTTAACACGAAGATTGAAAGAAGAAGAAATGGTGGAAGAAAGGAATTGAAGACAAATTTGGAGTTGCATGTTCGGGTTTGGGAATTTCTCTTTTGTTGTATGTGATTTTCTTACCTTATAATATTGATATAGCATTTAATGGGTTTATTTTGAGAATATGCCATGATTATTGAGTTGAGAGCAATAGTTTTATCATCTTGCATGTGTGATTTATGAGGGATTTAAGAGCAAACTTTATTTTGCATTTGTATTTTCATGAATTTATTTATGTTAATTACGTTATAATGTTGGCTGTATTATGGAAGAAAAGGTTTTAGATCATGGAAATATAGTTGAAGGAAGAAAAGAATGTGAATTTGAAAATTTGAGTTGAATCACTTTGAACCAGCTCATGTAATTTGAGCATATCTTGAGTTGTATAACTCTAATTTGGGTAATTTTAATTGGTAATAAAACTTAAGTAGTAGACCTATAATTTTGTAGAAGAAACCATAGGTTGATTTTGATTATATGTAGTTTTAATTTTTAATTAAAATTTGAAGTGTTGTCTAGTTATAGTGGATAGGTTATAATATTTTGAGTATAATTCTTGGTAGAGAAGTCTAATGTTATGAGATAAAATCCTAGATAAACTAGACATATAGGAATATTTTTTTGTGAAGGAATGTTGATTTAATTCTCTACCAAGGTTGATTTTGATTATATGTAGTTTTAATTTTTAATTAAAATTTGAAGTGTTGTCTAGTTATAGTGGATAGGTTATAATATTTTGAGTATAATTCTTGGTGGAGAAGTCTAATGTTATGAGATAAAATCCTAGATAAACTAGACATATAGGAATATTATTTTTGTGAAGGAATGTTGATTTAATTCTGTTCCCATTTTCTTCTACGAATTTTCTAAGTGGTTACTAAAATTGGTTTTGGTATTGTGAAATGTTGCTTAGTGTCAATGAACAGGTTATAGTAATTTGGACATTATTCATATTACTAAGGTCAAATTGCTTTGAGACAAAAATTCTAAATAAACTAGACTCTCATATCTATAATTTTTATAAAGAAAATATAGTCTAATTCTAAATTTAAATATGTCAAAATTTGATTTGAAATTAGAACTTCCTACAGCCCTATCCTTAGTAAAAGTCCTTATTGTTTGGTCAATATCTTGAAATTTAGAAACAACATTGAGGTGATTCTTAATGTTCCTGAAACTAGAAACATAGTGCATTAAGTATGTTTAAGTACATTTTGGCTAAAAAAGTCATTTGATAGATCAAAAATAGATTTCAAGATGAACCTAAAAATCTACCTTTAGGCAAAATTGAACCTCAAGGTCAGCACTAATTTTGGTACTAATCGTGAGCTAGTCCAGAACCTTAACTGCACCTATGTTATGGTTAACACCAAATTATTAACCACTGTGACCCTCATTTGCTCCTTCTAAATTTTATTTTTAGGCTCCAAATTGTCACCAAAGTTTTCTAAACCTCTCCACACTTTTTATAACATTGTAAACATAAAATAAAAATATTTTATGACACTAAACTTGTTTGTAGCGTAATGATATATGAGAATAAAGTATTAAATGAACACTAATACTAGAAGACATGAATATACACATAAATGCTTGATGATGTATATATATATATATATATATATATATATATGATAATTCGATGTTAAGATTTTACCCATGAATGTTCATATGATTTTAGGGTAATTTGACCAAGAAAATGAAAGAATACCATGTATTATAATTACATGTAAAGATGATGGTACCTTGTTGCGGATATGACATTGAACCTAAAGCTATTATATCTATTCATATGACTTGTTCATGAATGGGCTAGTTATATATATATATATATATATATATATATATATATATATATATATATATATATATATATATATATATATATATATATATATATATATATATATATATATATATATATATATATTTATTTATTTATTTATTTATTTATTTATTTATATTTATATGTATATGTCTAAATGATTATTCATTAAAGAATATTTCTCAATGAAAGAAGATTCTGAGTTTTGGAAAATTGGAGAAAATTTTTATAAAATGAAAATTTTAGCGATTGAGGTAAAATTTTTACATAAAAGTTAGAAGTAATAAGTGGAAATAAGTAATAAAAGGATAAAATAGCAATTTAAGATGTCAATTAAGAATATTAAAGAAACTAGTAAAAAATAAAAGAAATATGTAATTTAATGATAAATAAAGTATGAAATAAAAATACAATGATAAATAATAGTAATAATATAAATATTAGTGGTAACCTATTTTTTATGCAATATGGAAAAAGTAATTAAGAGCTTGGTTAAATATAATATAAAATGGAATTTTATGTAGTGTATCCACCACTAAGCAACAAAATTACTTAGCGTGTAGTTTTATTGTACTACGTACAGGGCATATGTGATAGGAGTAAAAGGTGGTGGAAAGATCTTATCTTAACTTGCAGTACATCTTAGGAGGGAAAAGAAATATTGGATGGATTGCAATTTGTACCTACAACAAGCTACTATGCAATGTGATTAATGAGGACTTAAAATTGTAAATTAATGAAGAAAGAACACATATGTATTTTGTATGCTAATTATATATATGTTTATGCTATATATGTGATATGTGAATGTTGGATCCATGAATCATCGATTTGGTTGTGATGGGATTGATGTTATTGGAGAATTGTGTGAATGTGGAATGATTAGATTATAAATGTTTTTGAAATCTTTGCAGGAGGTGAGGCACTAGTTATAGCCGTTGTGCTACCTAAATTTTTAATTAATTGTTAACAATAAAAATGGCCTAGTTTGTATCCAAGTAAAGTACACCCCAAATAAGAATTTGATAAAAGAATTAAAGAGGTTAATACTAAGTTAATGAAATATTACCAAGTGAATTAAGTAAATAGTCACATAATTACGTATGACACCAACATTACGATGCTCCGGCATTCAAACCTATATCTGGGTATAGGGTGTCACATTAGCATTTCCATAAGGGAAAAGGTTTCATCAAAGTTAATATCTTCTTTTTGACAATATCCATTGGCCATAAGGAAAGGTCTACAGTCTTTTTCTTAAAGACCCATTTGTACCTTATGAGTTTTTTTTCCCTTTGGGTGGATCAACTAAAATCCTTAATTTGTTATCGTATATGGAGACTACTTTAAATTTTATATCCGTAAACCATAAATCATATTTTTAATTGATTGGAACTTTTTCATAGCTAGTAGGCTTATTATCCTCCACTATAATTACACTCTTATCCTCATCTATGAGAAATCCATCTTTCAAGGACTGAACAAACTCCAGCAGAACATCTAAGAGTATGTATACTAGTATGTTTGACTATTATCATAGCTTTATGAGTTGCAATCTTAAGGTTAATTGGTTGATCAGCCTCTATTTGTGGATCATAAACTTTTCAAGTTTAACTCTACTCTCACTATTTTCTCTTAGATACATTTTTTTTCTAATAAGATAGCATGCCTTGAAATAAATAACTTTTGCTCTAATATATAATAGAAGTAGTATTAAAGGGATTCCTTTGGATATCCCATAAATAAGCATTTGTCAAACTTTGCTTTGAGTTTGTCTAATATTTTCCTCTTTACATAAGCAGGACAACCCTATACTTTCATATGAAAGAGTGTAAGTTTCTTGTTATTCCACATTGTATATGGAGTAACATCAACCAATTTACTTGGAACTTTCTTTTATGCAAAAATAGTAGTTTCTAATGCATAACCCCAAAAGGATTTAGGCAAGTCTTCAGCAGTCATGGATCGAACCATACCTAATAGTGTTTGATTTCTCTTTTTAAATACACTAGTATGTTGTGGCATATATGGAGGAGTGCATTGAGATAATATTCCATTATCTCTCAAATAACTCTAAAACTCTTGGCTCAAGTATTCTCTACCCTAATCTGATGTTAGTATTTTAGTACATCTGCTGAGTTGTTTCTCTACTTCATTTTTGAATTCTTTGAATGTTTCAAAGGATTTAGGCTTACATTTCATTAGATAAATATATTCATATCTAGAATAGTCATTAATGAAATTTATAAAGTATAGATAACCTCTTCTATCATGCGTGGATATTGGACCACAGATATCTGAATGTATAAGTTCTAATGCTTCACTAGCCTATACACTTTTAACACGAAAATGTGCCTTAGACATTTTTCCAAATGAACATGGTTCACATGTTTCAAATGACTGGTAGTCTCATGAACCTAACTCTTCAAACTTATTTAACTTAAACATTTGATTCTCACTTATGTGACCTAAAAGAAAATGCCATAAATAAGAAGTTTTTAAGTTATCTTTCTTAGCTCTCTTAGTACTTATGTTATGTAATTTTTTTCAAGATCAAGAATAAATAACCCAATTTGAATTGAATCAGAATTATAGAAATATCAAAACCATGTTCCATATGACATGAAATAAAAATAATGTTTCTAGCTAAGGCTAGAATTTAATTATTATTTATTTATTCTTACATTCTAAACCTACATTAAAAGCATTCACAATCTATCACAACTGGACTTCCAAACTATGAATAGAAGATGCCTGATTCTTTGCTATTTGATCAACGTTTGATTCAAGCCTCTTTTGATTTTCATCTTGAGAATTTATCTTTAAGTTAATATCCGCAATAAATCTATCAATCTTCATTTCAAGTGCTCCTAAATGGTTTTATGGTTGCTGAAATCCCACTACTCCTCTATTTTGGTTATTTCCCTATGAAAAATTTGGATGATTATGCCAACCTGGATTATAAGTGTTAGAGTAACAGTTCCCACAACCTTGACCTTGAATAAAACTTACTTGCTTCTCCATACTAGCTATTCCCAATCCATACTCATTACTATTATGCCCTTATTAACCACCTAACACATATGAATTTGGTGGAGATACTTTCATGTTCAAGTTGCCAATCTTACGAGTCAATGCTACCATTTGTTCTTACAATGCAACAACATAATCAATATAATGAACATCTTTAGCGGGAGAAGAAGGTGAAACCTTTACTCTCTCAGTTGGCCACCTACAATTATTTGTAGCCATTTTTTCAATTAACTCATAAGCAACATCCATAGTCTTTCTCATAAGTGATCCACCAGCCATTGCATCAATTGTTCCTATCGTTGTATGATTCACCCCATTATAGAATGTTTGCATGTGTAAATCCTTTGGAAGATTATGATGTGGATAACTACGCTAAAGTTCCTTAAACTTTTGCCAAGCTTCATACAAAGATTCATGGTCATGTTGAACAAAAATAGTAATATCTTTAATTATCTTTGCAGTTTTGGCTAAAGGAAAATATTTTTATAAGAAAGCTTGTGCTAATTAGTCCTATATGGTTATAGATGTAAGGGAATTAAGCCAAGCCTTAGCTTTATCTTTCAAAGTAAATGGAAAAAGCCTAAGGTTAATTGCATCTGTTGGCACACCACTATTTTGTACCATTTGAAATAATAATGGCTTAATCTCTAATTGGTTAGCATTTACTGTAAGACAAATAACACCTTGTTGAGCCCTATTTAACGCCGGTGTAAAAAAACATCAGTCTCGGTTGCTAATTCTCTCCATTTATGTTTAGTTTATTTTTGGCTGATTTTCTTTTTTCGGATATGAATATTTTTATCTTTGGATTTAATGGTTCAATTTTTCTTTAGACTTCCTTGTTTTATGCATAAACTCAAACGATCAAATTTGCAAAACAAAACCAACAAATAAACTAATTAGATATTGTAATCCAAAATATCAAATCAAGAATAATAATGGCAATAAATACAAATCAATTTCCTGATAATGGTGCAAAAAACTTATGGTTTATTTTTTGCAAGCGTATGGTTTTACTTGTAGTACTTAAGATATCATTCTGACAAGGAATGTTCAGTTATTACTCACTATGTCTTGATCCCTATTTTGTTTACAATTAATAAATATTTAGATTGATAACCTAAACTAATAGTGTTAAACTACAAATAAACTATTAATTTACCCTACTTAATTTATACACAAAGAAGACAAATATAATTAATGATTTAGATTAAATGTGATACTTGATAATTATTCTTTCAATTTAAATATAATTTTACAATTCAAGTCAAGTTGCCATAAATTTCTAAATCACTCTCTTGACATCAAATAGAATGCCTAAAACATGCAAGTATTATTTCTAACCCTTAACTCTTATTATAGAATTAGATTACAATAATCACATATCTTAAGAATAAATATCAACCTATAACAATGATTAAAATCATTCTGGTCTCCCTAGTAATGAATTGAAAATGAATTTCTAATAGATTTAAATAAGAATATATCTCTCAAACTATACTCTTACTTAAAATGAATATTCAATTACTTAAATGCAAATAATACTATTAGAAAATTATGCACTAAAAATTATTTGTATTAATTTGAATAACCAATAGCCCATGATGGATATCGTGCTCATGACAAAAGCTCTCATCCTTTGCTAAATTTTTCTCTTTCTCCCTGCTCAATTCCTATTACTCTTAAAAATCATAAAAAAACCATATAAAGCATAAAAGATACCAAAATCTAAATAAAATAGTTAAATTAAACATTTACATCAAAATTTTAAACACAAAACATACACTATTAAGCTCACATCATTAATAACAGTTATCGAATTAACCCATTTAGTAAGGATATCTAATATATCCCAACAAAGTATGCACCAACCTTCTAACCAGTTGCTAACTATAGATCTAATTCTCCTTTATCGATCATTCTATGAGATCCACATCTAATATCTAATACCCAAGATTGCCTAAAATTAATAAAATACGTATTTATTTCTATAACATAAATACTTAGATTAGAAGCTTTGGTTTGCTTCTTTTCCTTAAGAGGCTATAAGTGGACCTTGTAGTTCTAATTCCAGTAACCCACTTTGCCATGATCGAAGCATATCCCTTTAAAGTCCTTATATTTTATGGCAACTACTTTCTTGGACACCCCTCTATAGGAGTTATTTTTCTTCTTTATCTTCTTTATCTTATTTTGCTTTTTGCTATTTTCCCTTCAGATGGAGTAGAAGAAACAATCATGACTAATTTTGGACCCTTTTGAAGAGATCTATTAGTAGCCTTGAGCATGTTAACAAGATCGGGTATATATAGTGACTTTAATCTTATTCATGTTGAAGTTAAGCATAAAAAGTCATCTTACATCAAAAAAGAGCACAAGTAGCATTGTATTTTTTGATTCTAGCCTAAGAATCTAATAGCTCCACTAAATGAAAGATGATAGTTTGTGCATCCATATTTTTATTCTACTTTTGTAACTTAAAGCACATAGCAGCAAGCATGATACATGCATTCACCTCACTATCCTCTTTGTACTTTATATGAGCCAGGTGATTATCTACAGAAGCATAATCTCATAGATATGGTGGTGGCCTTTGATCCAAAATATAGTGCATCTTTCGAATCAAAGAATAATTCTTACATTCTAAAGCCACTTCATGAATTTGGTACTAGTTAACTTATTATTATCCAATATTGATCATAAGCCAACATGTGAGGTCCTTATGATGCAAGAACCTATATGCAAAGAATTAAGCATGTTAGAATATATTCATGTATGAATGCAGTAATAAGGTCTTTTATTAATTCATTTTACTCCCACCATTTTATATATTACGAACTAACAACCCTCAATATTGATTTAAGAAAGCCTGATGGTTTTCCTAGTGGGTTAATATCCAATCCTTAGTTAAGAATTTGACTTTAAGTTTTCAAAATAAGACAAACCCTAACTTGAAAGGTAGGTATCATATACCAATCGCATCTATATAAAACTATTGCATCATTATTCCTTTAACTGTTTATGAATGCATAACTTGATATGCAAAGCCCAATCTTGCCTCTATATCCATCAGCCTTGAGTTTGTTTAACAAACTAATAAGCTAGTTAAGATGACCTATTAATATAATTCAAATATATTTGATATAATATGGGCTTGAGTTTTCTCAACAACATAATATTATAAAAAGCTCTAACTCTCCTTAAATTAATGAAAGGCTTTATTCTTAACATTAATTGAGGGATTTGTTTCTTTTATGTTTTATTATTCATAGTTAGCATGTATCGGCATGCACATGCATATATATTAATCTAATTAATTATACATATTTAACTCATAAGTACAACTAGGTAAGGTTAAAATTCAACCCAATCGAGTTTCTTCATTCCTCATAAGCAGAATAAAACAACTAGGTAGGGTTGAAATTTAAACCAACCAAGTTGCTTCATTCCTTACAAGCAGAATAAAACAACTAGGTAGGGATGAAATTCAATCCAACTAATTTGCTTCATTCCCCACAAGCAAAATAAAACAAATAGGTAGGGTTGAAATTCAACCCTGCCCAGTTGCTCAACTTGCTCACAACATTCAGCTGTAAAATTTTAGAATTGAATTGGCATGCCAACAAGAAATCAATAAAACTTGGTTTATGACACTATACAATCAAGACCTATGTATCTTTTCAATTTGAGCCCACCACCTAATTGCTAACTTAAATCACAATAGTGAGATTTGACATATTTTTGATACGTTAAATTTTAGATACATGAATCGTATTAATTTAGCATTAGAATTTTTAACCACTTTGAAATAATAATAAAAAAATTAATATCCTTTATTAATGTTTTTTATTTTTTGGAAGTGAAAAAAATTGATTTAGGCCTAAAAGATCATAACTCAAACTTGGCCTATCTCGTAAAACTAGGTACCCAAATTAAGATAATTTTTGTATTCAAATTTTAATCAAATTTACATTTTAATTTTTGTAGAAAAAAATTAGAATAGGGTTTCAAAAACACATATAATTAATTTTTCATAAAAAAATCAAATTTGGGGCCTAAAAATTAAAATTTACTCAAAAACCTTGAGTGGCATTGGGGCCTTTAATTCTTTAGACTTAGCCTAAGATTTGATACCTTTGTTGGTTTGTAAGCATCATAAATTATATGTAAAGTGCATAGATTTAAAAACCAATCCTATACTAAAGTTTATAACTTTATAGTAGGAATTGCTAAACAATTGTTAACCCTTCACTATAGGTTGTAGTAAACCACTAATGCATAAGTAATCACCACCTCAATATGTGTTCACACTAGAAATAAGGTCTAAGAATAGTCTAAAGGATGTTCAGTGGCTGAAATTAGGGTAGGGACTTGTAACCTTAATTCAACTCTAGAGAAATGAGAGAAAATGAGATATTTTCTCTTAAAGGTTTGTAGCCTATTGTGAGCTCACCTTAATTTCAACTTTAAAGGGCATTTATACTCCATTTAGGAAAGCCTAGGGTTACATTTAGATGGCTATAATTTTGGTTAGGCTTGATGCAATTATCTGAGCTTAAGTGACACTCACTGGCCCAATAAACCCAATCTACGTATGGGCCTTTGAGTGGCTTCTTTTGTGCATCTAACATAGGCTCTAGGCATATGTTAGCTTATAACCAGCCTTTTAATATTTAATTTAATGCCCATAATATTTATTATTTTTAATTAAATGCCATTCGAGCCCTAGAGAAAAATCTCTAGGCCCTTTTCATGCGCAGAAACATTATGAGGGATTTTCTACGCAAAGCTTTTAGGTTTTCAAGCCTAAAATAACTCCAAATTAATTTATATCTTTTATTATTTGATAAGTTTCTATGAAACCCAATGTCAAACTTATACATTTCATTTCACCTCAGACCTTATTTTTATTATGTGTGTGACACTTTGGGTTTCCTATACATGTTGGAAATAAAAAATTTAACTAAAAATCCTCGTTGAATTGGGACTCTCATAGTTTAAACTCGTTTAAACCATATTATCAGTTCTAAATTGATATTTACCATATATTAATGTACAAATCATGAGAGACTTTTAGTCAAGCATCATGATTACTCAAATGATAATAATTTTTCCACTCTTACCTTCTTTATCAAGTTTGCATACAATCACTCCTTTAACCATTATTTTAGTCATATTCATAAATTAAATATAGATATGTAATCAATTCATTCATAAACTTATCATATTCTTATATTTTTATCTTTATTCATAAAATGCGTTTGTGAATCTTATTCACCTTGCATTCCACCTTGGCTAAGATTTTCTAAATGAGTATAGGAATACTTGAGATAGAACCCCCGCTAGAACTAGGATGGTGAATCCTTTTTTGGTCACTTAACTACCTTAAACTAGTTCACACTACACCCAATTTTCAAGTTATGTATACCCATGCAAGGAATAAAACCATATGAGTTAAAGTATAACACTTGCTGCTTGATATACCTTGGTGATCTCAAGTACAAGTAGGGGTGTGTAGAACCAAACCGAAATCGAAAACCAAATCAAATCAAATGGAATTTGGTCTGTTTGGTTCAATTAGTTTGATTTTTGGTTCATTCAGTTCTGAACCAAAATTTAAAATCGATTTAATCGATTCAGTTCAGTTTCTTAAATTAAAAAACGAAAGGAACTGAATCGACCGAAGTTTTTAAATATATATATTTTATAGTATTATAATATCAAATTAGACACTCTAGCTTAGTGGTGGCATGAAACTCTATTAAGACCTAATGGTCTTGAGTTCGAATCTTGGTATGCACATATTTTTTGTTTCTCAATTTTGTTACTTTAATTTTTTTATAAGTGAATTAAAATTAAAATCTAGAGGTGAAGTAAAATATAAATTTAAATCCTTAATTTATTAAATTGAGTAATAGAGTATTAGTGTTCTCAATTTTTGTACCTTAATTTTTTTCACAAGTGAATTAAAATTAAAATTTAAAAGTGAATTAACATATAAATTTAAATCCTTAATTTATTAAATTGATTAGTAGAGTATTAGTTTTAGAAGTGAATTAAAATTTAAATTTAAATCTTTAATTTATTAAATTTATGAAATTTTCTAACTGCAAGTAAAATCGAATACGATTTATTAAGAAAACTAATTCACTATAGTAAAATTGTAAATCAAATACACCAAATTATGTAAACTCATTATAGTGTAGGAAGAAAAACTGAATAAAGTTTATTCCGATAACTAAATAGTTTATATTCCATTTATGCAGTCTGATTAAGGTGTAATAAGAAAATTGAATATACTGAATTCATATTCGACAAAGAGAATATTTTTTTTGTTGATTGCGAAAAAGTTTTTCGGATTATTAAATCTATGATCAAAGTATCCATAATTTGATATCAAAAACCGGAATAGTAAGACATTTAATTATGGTTTTTTCAAATGAAATACATTGTTATATTTTAAGTTTCAAAATTATCTTAATCTTTTCAATTTTTATTTTTTCAATTGTAAAAAATATATAAGTAATCATCTATTATAGACACAATTTATGGATACAGTTTATTAGTGTAAATAATATAGTGAATTTAGTTTGTCATACGCTGTATCACAATTTGAAACCGAATACATCGAATTATGTAAACTAATTATATTGTAAAATAAAATCTAAATAAAGTGTATTCTGATAAGCGAATAAACTGGGTTCCATTTAGGCAAAATCATTTAAGGTTTAACAAGAAAACTAAATACACTTTATTCGCATTAGGGAAAGAGAATAATTTTTTTTGAAACTTGAATAGTAATACATTAATATAAAAAGTTAATTGTGTGTTTTTTCAATGAATTACATTATTGTATTTTAAGATTCGAAATTTTCTTAATTTTCTCAATAGATGCTACAACGGTTTATTAATAATAATATTTAAGAAAAAAACCACTGCATATTTGGATTAAAAATACCAAACTACAATACGTAAGTAATAAAAATTTTTACTTTAATAACTACTTTATTTTATTAATTTATATTTTTTATTCACATGTTACAAAAAATGCAATAGAAATAAAACGTAACAAGATACTCATATAATTAGCAGGACTTATCTTGAATTAATTTTTGATATGATGAGGAATTTATATATATATATATATATATATATATATTATGAAAATAAATTAGTTATACCGATTGACAATTTGATAGATAATTGCTGGAATGATTTATTTACTATCATATAAAAAAAAGTAATTTAATTTGCACAAAAAAAAAATCGAATATGCTTTATTAAGAAAACCAATTCATTGTAGTAAAATTGTAAACCGAATACATCGAATTATGTAAACTCATTATATTGTAAGAAGAAAAACTGAATAAAGTTTATTCTGATAACTGAATAGTTTGTATTCCATTTATGCAGTCTGATTACGGTGTAATAATAAAATTGAATATACTAAATTCGTATTCGACAAAGCGAATATTTTTTTTTGTTGATTGTAGAAAAGTTTTTCAGATTATTAAATATATGATCAAAATATCCATAATTTGATATCAGAAACCGAAATAGCAAGATATTTAATTCTGATTTTTTCAAATGAAATACATTGTTATATTTTAAGTTTCGAAATTATCTTAATCTTCTCAATTTTTACTTTTTCAATTGTAAAAAACATATAAGTAATCATCTATTGTAGACATAATTTATGGATACAGTTTATCGATGTAAAATAATATAGTGAATTTAGTTTATCATACGCTGTATTACAATTTGAAACCGAATACATCAAATTATATAAACTGATTATATTGTAAAATAAAATCTAAATAAAGTGTATTCTAATAATCGAATAAACTGGGTTCCATTTAGGCAGATTCATTTAAGGTTTAATAAGAAAACTGAATACACTTTATTCGCATTAGGAAAATAGAATAATTTTTTTTTGAAACCTGAATAGTAATACATTAATATAAAAAGTTAATTGTGCGTTTTTTCAATGAATTACATTATTATATTTTAAGATTCGAAATTATCTTAATCTTCTCAATATATGCTAGAACGGTTTATTAATAATAATATTTAAGAAAAAAAACCACTGCATATTTGGATTAAAAATACCAAACTACAATATGTAAGTAATAAAAATTTTTAATTTAATAACTACTTTATTTTATTAATTTATATTTTTTATTCACATGTTACAAAAAAATGCAATAGAAATAAAACGTAACATGATACTCATATAATTAGCAGGACTTATCTTGAATTAATTTTTGATATGATGAGGAATTTTATATATATATATATATATATATATATATATATATATATATATATATATATATATATATATATATATATATATATATATATATATATATATATATATATATATATATATTATGAAAATAAATTAGTTATACCGATTGACAATTTGATAGATAATTGCTAGAATGATTTATTTACTATCATATAAAAAAGTAATTTAATTTGTAAAAAAAAAATCGAATATGCTTTATTAAGAAAACCAATTCATTGTAGTAAAATTGTAAACCGAATACATCAAATTATGTAAACTCATTATATTGTAGGAAGAAAAACTGAATAAAGTTTATTCTGATAACTGAATAGTTTGTATTCCATTTATGCAGTCTGATTACGATGTAATAAGAAAATTGAATATACTAAATTCGTATTCGACAAAGCGAATATTTTTTTTTTGATTGTAGAAAAGTTTTTCAGATTATTAAATATATGATCAAAATATCCATAATTTGATATCAGAAACCGAAATAGTAAGATATTTAATTCTGATTTTTTCAAATGAAATACATTGTTATATTTTAAGTTTTGAAATTATCTTAATCCTCTCAATTTTTATTTTTCAATTGTAAAAAATATATAAGTAATCATCTATTGCAGACATAATTTATGGATACAGTTTATCGGTGTAAATAATATAGTGAATTTAGTTTATCATTCACTGTATTACAATTTGAAACCGAATACATCGAATTATATAAACTGATTATATTGTAAAATGAAATCTAAATAAAGTATATTCTAATAACCGAATAAACTGGGTTCCATTTAGGCAGATTCATTTAAGGTTTAATAAGAAAAATGAATACACTTTATTCGCATTAGGAAAATAGAATAATTTTTTTTGAAACCTGAACAGTAATACATTAATATAAAAAGTTAATTGTGTGTTTTTTCAATGAATTACATTATTATATTTTAAGATTCGAAATTATCTTAATCTTCTCAATATATGCTAGAACGGTTTAGTAATAATAATATTTAAGAAAAAAAACCACTGCATATTTGGATTAAAAATACCAAACTACAATATGTAAGTAATAAAAATTTTTAATTTAATAACTACTTTATTTTATTAATTTATATTTTTTATTCACATGTTACAAGAAATGCAATAGAAATAAAACGTAACAAGATACTCATATAATTAGCAGGACTTATCTTGAATTAATTTTTGATATGATGAGGAATTATATATATATATATATATATATATATATATATATATATATATATATATATATATATATATATATATATATATATATTATGAAAATAAATTAGTTATACCAATTGACAATTTGATAGATAATTGCTGAAATTATTTATTTACTATCATATAAAAAAAGTATTTTAATTTGCACAAAAAAAATAGTGTATTCAATTTTTTGAATGGACATAATTCATTTTTTAAAAGTGAATAAAATATATACAGTTATGTAAGTAATAAAAATTTTTAATTTAATAACTACTTTATTTTATTAATTTATATTTTTTATTCACATGTTACAAAAAATGCAATAGAAATAAAACGTAAAAAGATGCTCATATAATTAGCAGGACTTATCTTGAATTAATTTTTGATATGATGAGGAATTATATATATATATATATATATATATATATATATATTATGAAAATAAATTAGTTATTCCAATTGACAATTTGATAGATAATTGCTGAAATTATTTATTTACTATCATATAAAAAAAGTATTTTAATTTGCACAAAAAAATAGTGTATTCAATTTTTTGAATGGACATAATTCATTTTTTTAAAAGTGAATAAAATATATACAGTTATCAGAACACATAATATTCAGTTAATAGAAATTGAATTCATTAAATTTAGCTTTCATTATATTCACTTTCATTGGTAAAATATATAATTAAATAATTCTTTTTGGATAAATTTTCATCGTTCAGTTAATTAAAATATATAATTAATTTTTTCAAACTAAATAATTTTATGATTAAACATTGATTTTCATTCTTTAATTAATTAAAATATATGAATTAAAGGTCTAATTAAATTGTTGCTGTTATTTTTGGACACTTGGTTTTATTTTGTTGGATATATGAGCTCATTTAGGTTAAAAGTCTAATTAAAAAAATCCATATATAATTCAGAACCGTTTGAACCGAACTGAATCGATCGAAATTATTTCAGTTCATTCAATTTTCGATTCTATAAAATTCAGTTTCGGTTCGATTCTTATATTTCTTGAATTTCGATTTTCGGTCTAAAATCGAATCGAACCGACTATTTGCTCACCCCTAAGTACAAGTTTAAATATATATGCACTATTGATATGATGAGATACTTTACTGATATAGTATTAATATCAATGTGTGGTTTCTTATGGCAGGTCTTCAATTTACTTGTTCTTCTAACAATCATCTACATGTTAATTTTGATCATCTTATGATCACGGCTAACAAAAACTACTTTTTAAACTATTAAAGAATATAACATATGCTAGTTTATTCATATTAACAAATTCATAGGCATCTTGCATTATGAACTCTTTATAAGTACCTTTATACTGTGCTCATTTACCAAGGAATGCATTCTTTAGTTCTATTCATATGCAAGCAGATGTTAATACACCTAAGCATTAAAAGATGTGGGAATGCCATAATATTATTCAAATATAATCTTTATTCATGGAAAGAATCCCTATTATACATAGGCTTTAGGGTATATAACTAACAACAGGTATGGATAGGAGAATCCTAATGAATTTAAGCATTGCAATTAAGGGAATGTTTCATTATAAGCGATACCTTTTGTTTGGCAATAACCTTTTGCCACTAAATTTGCTTTATATGTAATCACTTTACGCTCTATTTTAGTCTACTTTTTTAAGATCCACTAACACCCTATGGGTTTATCCATTCAAGTGGCTAAGATAAAGTCAACACTTTATATATGAGAAATCCATGTCTCTTTTGAACAATATGAACTCTAGCAGATTTCCTAGGTTGTGTAATTATAGGCTCAACCATTACTCATCTTCATGAATAATAGGTTCAGGATTAATCAGTTAATCTGCTTTAGTTTGTGGAACTTCAACTTTACTAAGTTAAATTTTAATCCTATTGTCTCCTCTGAGAAGAAATTCTCTCTTTAAAAAGATAACATGCTTTGGAACAAATACCTTTTATTCCAAATGATGGTAAAATTAGTATTACAAAAGTTTCCTTTTGATACCCCATAAATAAGCATTTGTCAAACTTAGCATCAAGTTTGTCTAACATATCCACTTCACATAAATATGACTACCCCATACTTTTATATGTGAAATCATAGGTTTCTTGTTATACCATGACTTATATGGTGTAGCACCAATCGATTTTGTTGGTACTCTATTTAATACATAAATAACAATATCAAGTGTATAGCCCTAAAAACACTTGGCAATTCTGCAAGACTCATCACTGTTCAACCATATTTAACAAAGTTTGATTTCTCCTCTTAAATACACCTTTATGTTCTGGTGTATAAGGAGTCAATTGAGATGGTATCTTGTTATCTCTCAAATAATCTTAAAATTTTTGGCTTAAGTATCACCAACTCAAATAGATCTAAGTGTCTTAATACTTTTTTCAAGTTGTTTCTCCACTTAAACTATTCAAATACTTTAGATTTATACCTCATCAAATAGATATACCCATATTTTGAGTAATAATTTTTAAAAGTAATAAAGTAGAGGTAATCTCCTTTGGCATGTGTAGACATAGGACCACATGCATTAGAATTTATAAGTTTTAATTCTACACTTAATCATGTTTTTTACCACTATAGGGCACTTTTGTCATCTAACCTAATTTTTGTAACTTTACCATGTGACTCACACTTATATGGCTGAAGTGATAATTCCATAGGAAAGATGTTTTAAAATTATCTTTCTTTGCTCTCTTGATATTCATGAAATTGGATTATCATTTTTTAGAATGCATATACCATATTATATATAATTCTAGAACCATAAAAACTTTTCAATTAACCATAATGTACAACACTTGTCATTAATTGTTAAATGAAAAAACTTATTTCATTTAAAAAGAATAGAAATAAATAAGACATGTATGTAATAACAATATTCTCATTAGAAGATAATCCATAAAATAATAAGTTCCTACAACTAATGCAACAACACTTATTTCATGAGGGAATCTATGGTATGCTTTATATTAATTGAATAGATACATAGATGGATAGGCAAATGTAAATTGATTGAGTTGGTTATACTAAAATCCTAAAATCATCAAATTAAAGTAAACTAATCTTAAATTCTAACTACAATACAATTCAATAAAGTTATTAGAACTACAAGGGATAAATTGATAAAGCAAGAGATTCAATTAACACATATGCATGCAAATGATTAGAGAATATAGCTTACTTTCCCTAAATCCAATTCTTATTGTCAAATAATGGTGTTCCCATCTAGAGTCCATAAGTACTCTCATGCCATTGTGGAGATAGATGAAAATCATGAAGCTCTATACCAATTCTCTTACCCCTTAAAGTGAATCCCTTATCTCTAAGTGATTCCTATTCTTTAGGTAAATTTAATTGATTTTTCGCCAACATACCCCAATTCTCATTGTTAACAAATTGCTTAACACATTATATATGGTGATCAAGCATACATAACACAATAAGCATCTAATTGAACTCAAATTTTTCATACATTAAACAAAATATTGTAATAAAGATTAATTCATACTTGTAATTCTAATTAACAAACTTTGCCTAGATACATATTGTCAAAGCAAATAAAACACAAAGAAGAGCAATGACATCAAGCAAATAATCTAAATAAAAAGAGAAGAAAATGGTTAATGACTCCTCAATGCTTCTTCAAAAATGTACTTGAATGTTGAATGACTTCTTGGAATCATTTCTTTTCCTTGGTGTATGTTTTTTCCTTATAATCTTTTTGAGTTGTTATGGTAGTTAAGTGGTAGTTTTTCCAAGCCCAAAATGTGGTTAAATTCATGTATTTATAAGCCCAAAGGTATCCTAAATGGTGCCTTGCTAAAGAGGGGTGTAAAAATGACAACGCACTTGAAAGTTTGTAGTGTTTAGCATTGGTGACAACTCAACACACTAGTGTCGAGTCAGGTAAGTCAGCATAGGCTAGCTCTATAATGAGTCAGCACCCAAAAGAATGAGCTTGTACACTTTAAACTTGGTCATGACTCGATATAACAGGATATGAATTGGCATATAAAGGTCCTATAATGAGTCGACACCGAAGGGCACAAGTCAACACAAGCTCTAAACCTTTCTTAATGTCCTTTTTCCCTTAAACCTTTAATCTGAAGCCCTCAATTGTACTTTAAATCACCCATTTGGATAAAAAGAGCCTATAAAATGAAGAAAATACAAAAGATAAAATATAACACAATAAAATAAACAAATCACGTACATAAAACTAACAAAATGATGCATAAATAAATAAAATGGCTATGCTATATTGCATGACATCAATAAGGTTATTGACTTGAGACAATAACATTTATCTCAAGGAAATTCAGTTGATGAGGCTTAAATTTATTATGAAGCTATTGGAAGATCAAAGAGGAATAGGATTTATGGTCTCAGATTTGCAAAAGTGCATTACTTTGGTCTTAATTTTCATGACTACTTAGGTCGAATGCATGGTCATGTTCACTATTGTATGCATAACATACAATAATAAAAGATATGCAAAATATTATGTAAGAGCTCGTTCACATATATATGGCTAACTTAGCGAATGTCCTTACAAATAAATTGACAGAAAAATTGACTAATGAATTTTTATCGATTTTAAAAAAGTACACCAACAATTAGCAAACGAGGATCAGCAACCCACCAAAGATCCTTTAACCATCCTTAACAGCCATGGTACATCCTAGTAGTTGTGAATTTACATAAATTATTTTAGATAATTTTTTACAGCACTGTAACACTTTATGCACAATATCAATATTGGTGTTGCTTATATAGTAGTTAGAATCAGATAATTTTTTGTACAGCTACAAAACATTGTGCACAATACATATATATTTGCACAACAGTTATAATGTATATATTAATTTTCTTATATATAAAATTATTAATTAATATATATCTTCAATTTAAATATTAGAAATTTTGTATTGAATTTATCGAATTAATTTGGGATTTGCAAATATAAAATATATAATTTTTACAAAAAAAATATAAAAAAAAGTAAATAAACTAATTTTAGATTATCAACAAATTACCAACGGACAATTTCGTCGCAGTTATTTTGATAAGTTTAGTATTTTTTTAAAATATATTTGCCAATAAAAATATCAATGAATATATCCATCGTTGTTTAAACTAAAATAAATTAATTTTTTATTAATTAAATTTACTGATAGAATATTCCCTCGATAAAATGATGAAACAATATAATATCTGACAAATTTTTTAACAAAACTACCTACATAATTTTTATATACTTCTATTAGTAAAATCCATCAGTAACTTTTATCTATAAATTATTTCACCGATAAAGTGTTACCTATGCATGTTCCATCTATAATCCATTAAAAAAACATTGGTAAGGTCTTTTTTCGTTGGTAAAATAATTTCTTTTTATGGTGAAGTACTTGAGAAGAACTATGGATATGTTCTCAATATACAGAGAGGATAACATACATAGTGCGTATACAAATGCCAACTTTTAATCTAATAAAAATGATTGTAAGTTGTAGTCTAGTTTTGTGTTCATGATTGGTAGAGATGTAGCTAGTTGGAAAAGTTGTAAACAGGACACAACTATTGATTTTACTACTAAGGTTGAGTATATTATGGCTTCATAGGTAATAAAGGAAGCTATATGAATCATAAAGTTTATAGCTGAACTATGAGTAGTGCCTAAAATTGATACAATACCTTTATATTGTGATAACAATAGAGCCATTGCATAAGCAAAAGAACCATAATCTGATTTAAGGTCCAAGCATGTCCTTAGTGATGGAATATGACATGGTATGATAATCATGATAGCACAGCGGAAAAACAAAAATTTTATCATACATACCATACATATCCAAAGATAGAATCGAAACATGCAATTTTAGGGTTATCGAACTTACAACTTTTGATGCCTTTTAAAACTTTTATTCCGATGATGACCAGCAACTAAGATGGCTTTGTCCGCCTTAGATCTCGATCACCAATGCCAAGGAATAGCCTTTTGCGCCACTCCCTCTATTCTCACACACACAATTACACCGTCGGCTTAAAAACGAGATTGCTAGATCTCTTTTTCGGTATTGTGTAAGGGTTATAGTTTGAAGCTACAAAACTTGATTTTGTACTTCTTTAGATTGCTATTACTGCTCAATAACACAAGAGAATGAGGAACAATCCTTTCTCCTTGTGAAAAATTGAACAAAAGAATTAAGAGAAAGAGAGTCACTATTCACGAGTTACTATTCACGAGTTACTATTCATGCCACAAAAAAATTAGGTTTAGGGTTTCATTTCTTTTAATATATATGCTTATCCTTTGGCAAGTCTTTGATCTGAATTCAACCATCCTAAGATGATTAATTCAAACTCTATCACTTCCTAAAGATAAGTAATATATTTTGAATTAAACTCCTTTGAATTTAAATTCAAATTTGAAATAAAACATAAGACATTTAATTAAATAAAATCACTTAATATAACTTAATTGCATGTGCCGAAATTCCTTGAATTCCATCTTGGAATTTCGGCCACTTCATTATATATATTTAAGTGATTTGATTTAATTTAAATTCCTTTAGGCTTTAATACTCAATTAACTTAATTAATGTAACATAATTAATTAATTGAAATTAAACCTTGTGGGCTGAATTTCTCTCTCATGGACCAAAGCCCAATAGCAATATTATAACCCATTACATACATTAATTTGACTTTAATTAAAAGCCCAAATTAATGCTCAATACTTAATTTAAACATTTTAAGCCCAATGCTTTGTGTGCGATCCTATAGGTCCATTTAATGTTGGCAATGAATTAATAAATTAATTCAAAGGCTATATATATTCTCTAGCAAGATATTATAGCATTCCAAATTAAATGAAAATGCATATGGCATTTAGTGACCTAATGCAATTTTGCATAGTCCCTTACCCATAAATATCAGAATTAATATAAGGCATGGAACTAGTCATCCTTATATATATTAATTCCTTTCTTGATATTCCAGTGACACTGAACTCTCAGATAAATAATGATTACTCATTATTTCATCTCGGTATGGCCATACACTTCTCAGTTCACTGATCAAGTGGCCGGTGATATTTTTCTCTCTTATCGAGAGGGGTAATCCCTTCACTTCTCTCATGCTCTCTAACATGAATCAGTGCATACCCAATCATACCCGTACTTGTCACTCTGTTACAAGCACGTTAGGTGTATGTCAAAGTACACAGTAATTCATAAAGAGTTTCATAGAGATTTCTGGTCTAAGAACTCTGATACAAAACTTGCATATGAGAAACACTTATGACTTGTACCATGTAGTATTCTCATGAGCGGATCGAATCCAGATACCATGTTCTTTAACATGTATCTATGATCTCTGATTGACACTCTTGTCCTAATGATCCGTAAGACAGAACTCATAAGATCAGAGAGAGCATACTAGTCTTAATTCATTTGTTATTCCCATAACAATGACTGACTAGGGATATTTAGAATGATGTCTCATTTGTTTCAAGGTCTTACAATCCATGTGCCTCACACATGATAACTTAAACCGAAACGACATTCTTGGATAGTTTTATCAATTGATATGCACAGGAATACAAAGGATAAAACAAATGCCTCATTTTATTAATTTCAAGTGTTTCGTTACAATGTATTGGGGCTAGGGCTTACACTAACAATCTCCCACTAGCACTAGTCCCAATTGGGCATAGCCCTAAGACCGAACGCTCTCAAATGAGCCTCGTGCAAATTTGGACGTAACTGTTTCGTCAAAGGATCTGCTACATTGTCTTCACTTGCTATCTTGCTAACCTTGACGTCCCCACGATCAATGATTTCTCTGATCAGGTGGTACCTCCTGAGTATGTGTTTGGATTTCTGGTGTGACCGAGGCTTCTTTGCCTGTGCGATGGCCCCGTTATTGTCACAAAAAATTTCTAATGGATCTAGGATGCTTGGGACCACTCCTAATCCATTAATGAAATTTTTAATCCAAACAGCCTCTTTTGCAGCCTCACTTGCTGCAATATACTCAGATTCTGTAGTTGAGTCAGCAACGGTCTCTTGCTTTGAGCTTCTCCAGCTGACAGCACCATCGTTTAAAACAAAAATAAATCCAGATTGCGATCTAGAATCCTGAGTGCTGGTCTGAAAAGCAGCATCGGCATAACCTTGTATGACGAGCTCTTCTTGACCACCATACACCAAGAAGTGATTCTTAGTCCTTCGCAGGTACTTAAGGATCCCTTTTACAGCAGACCAGTGCTTCTCACCAGGGTCTTGCTGAAACCTACTGGTTATACTCAGTGCATGAGCAACATCCAATCTAGTACATAACATAGCGTACATGATAGATCCAATAGCAGATGCATATGGGATTCTACTCATGTTGTCCCTTTCCTCTTTGGTTTTAGGGCACTGTTCTTTAGTCAAAGGAACTCCCAAAGCCAAAGGTATGTACCCTTTCTTTGAGTCTCCCATACTAAAATGCTTTAGTACTTTGTCTATGTACTTTTCTTGACTTAGTCCCAAAAGCCGATTCGATCTATCTCTATAGATTCGAATACCAAGTATTGTCTCGGCTTCACCTAAGTCTTTCATTGAGAAACATTTTCCCAACCATTGCTTAACCTTTTGTAATGTTGGAATATCATTCCCAATGAGAAGGATGTCGTCCACATATAAGACCAGAAATACTACTATGCTCCCACTAACCTTTTTGTACACACAAGGCTCATCTTCATTCTTGATGAAGTCAAATTCTTTGACTGCCTCATCAAAACGAAGATTCCAACTTCGGGATGCTTGCTTTAATCCATAAATGGATTTTTGAAGCTTGCATACCTTTTTAGGATGCTTGGGATTGACAAAACCTTCAGGTTGTGTCATATACACATCCTCAAGTAAATTTCCGTTGAGGAAAGCAGTTTTGACATCCATTTGCCATATCTCATAATCATGATATGTAGCTATGGCAAGCAAGATCCTAATGGACTTGAGCATGACTACAGGCGAAAAGGTCTTGTCATAGTCTATACCATGAGTTTGTCGAAAACCTTTTGCTACTAGTCTACCTTTGTAGGTCTTATCAGCTTTTAATTTGAATAACCACTTGCATTCAATTACCTTAGCACCTTCTGGTGGATCAACCAAGGTCCAAACCTGGTTATCGTACATTGATTGCATCTCGAATTTCATGGCTTCAAGCCAATTTTCCGAGTCTGGGCTTTCAATAGCTTCTCGGTAGGTAGTCGGATCCTCACGATCTACTAACTCAATAGTGTCACTGTCAGTGATTAGAAATCCATATCTCTCAATCTCCTGACGTACCCTACCCGACCTTCTAGGTTCTTGTGTAATGGGTTCTTGTTCCACAATTGGTTGTGAACTTGATCCCATTTCCAAACCATCCTCTATAGGAGTTTGTGGCGCTTGAATTTCTCCAAGTTCTACTTTACTCCCACTGTCTTTCTTGAGAAGGAACTCCTTTTCCAAGAAAACAACCTTACGAGCAACAAATACTTTGTTCTCGGCTTATGAGTAAAAGTAGTATCCCTTTGTTTCTTTGGGATAGCCCACAAACAAGCAGACAGTCGATTTGGACTCTAGTTTGTCAGATGTTAATTTCTTAACATGTGCTTCACAGCCCCAAATCTTGAGAAAAGACATATTGGGTTCTTTCCCAGTCCATACCTCGTATGGTGTCTTCTCAACTGTTTTAGTTGGAGTACGATTCAATAGAAACGCAGCAGTTTCTAATGCATAACCCCAAAAAGAGATAGGAAGATTAGCTTGACTCATCATAGATCGAACCATGTCCAACAGAGTTCGATTTCTCCTTTCGGATACACCATTCCATTGCGGTGTTCCAGGAGGAGTGAGCTGTGAAATAATACCACACTCCTTTAGATGACTGTCAAACTTTTGGCTTAAGTATTCACCACCTCGATCTGATCGAATGGCTTTTATACTTTTGCCAAGTTGGTTTTCTACTTCGTACTTAAACTCTTTGAATTTCTCAAAAGTTTCAGACTTGTACTTCATTAGATAGACATAGCCATATCTACTGAAGTCATCTGTGAATGTCACGAAGTAGCTAAAACCACCTCTAGCATGTGTACTTAAAGGTCCACATACATCGGTATGTATTAGTTCCAATAAGCCATTAGTCCTTTCACCTTTTTTATTAAAAGGACTCTTTGTCATTTTTCCATGCAAACATGGCTCGCCTGTGTCATAAGACTCTAAGTCGAATGACCCAAGCACTCCAGTTTTGTGGAGTCTTGAAATGCGTTTTTCGTTTGCATGTCCTAAACGACAATGCCAAAAGTAAGTAGGGTTCAATTCATTTGATTTAACCCTCTTTGTATTAATGTTGTATATCGACTCTTTGTTTTGTAAATCAAGGATATAAAGGCCATTTTGCAACATGGCATTGCCATAAGAAATGCCTTGGCGACGAATATGAGCATTGCCATTTTTAATAACAAAATCAAATTCATCATTATCCAAACATGAAACTGAAATAATGTTTCTGCTCATAGCAGGCACATAATAACAATTATTCAAAACAATACAAAGTCCGGAAGGTAAAGTGAGGTGATAGTCGCCTATCTCCATGGCAGCAACTCGTGCTCCATTCCCCACACGGAGGTCCACTTCATTCTTCCTAAGTAACCGCCTATTTCTTAGCCCCTGCACATTTGAACAAATGTGAGAACCACAACCGGTATCCAATACCCAAGTGGTAGAAATAGAAAGGTTAATTTCAACAACAAAAATACCAGAACTGGACGCCTTGGCTCCATTCTTCTTTTGTTCTTCCTTGAAGAGAGCGCAATTTTTCCTCCAATGCCCTATCTTGTTGCAATGAAAGCAAGTGCTCTCACTCTCTTTGAGCTTTGGTGCCTTGGGCTTGGATTGGGCTTGAGGTGCACTCCCAACTGTCTTGGGTTTTCCCTTTCCTTTTCCCTTTCCCTTAGCAGGTCCCTTCTTAATTCCCTTTTGAACCATTAGCACGGGATTGGTCTTTCGAATGTTCTCTTCAGCATTCTTAAGCATCCCTGAAGCTCAGTGACTGACTTGTTCATAGCATGCATGTTATAATTCATCACAAATGGATCATAAGCAGCAGGCAATGATCCTAAGATCAAGTCAGTGGCCAATTCCTTTGGCACTTGTACCTCAAGCTTCTCAAGAGTATCAAGATACCCTTTCATCTTGAGTACATGGGTACTAACAGGAGTACCCTCAGCCATCTTACAAGAAATTAAAGCCTTTGTTGTCACGAACCTCTCGTGACGAGCTTGCTCTTAGAACATCTCCTTGAGGTGCACCATGATCGCATAAGCCTCTTGGTCCATAAATTGCTTTTGCAATTCAGGCACCATAGTGGCTAGCATCAAACAGGTCACATCATTAGAGTCACTCTTCTTGGTCTCAAAAGTTTCCTTTTGAACCGCAGAGGCGTTCCTTCCTGGTTCTTCAGGCAAGGGTGCATCCAAAACATACGACTTCTTCTCTTGCTTAAGAACTATTCTTAAGTTTCGAGACCAGTCTATGAAATTGGTGCCATTCAATTTGTCCTTTTCAAGGACCGATTGCAATGAAAAATTGTTCTTTGAAGATGCCATTTTCAATCTACAATAAAATTTAGCAAGATTAAATGAGGTCTTAATGATCCCACAAACCGAATTAATATCCCTTTAAATAATTCGCGTTAGTGATTTAATGTGGGCCAAGATCCACTTTTCACAACAACTTATTAGTCAAGCTGAGCCTGTACACCTAATAAGTTAAGTTACTTAGGTAGGAAAAACTCCAATCATGTCTCGTACATGACTCTTGGATCAAATGGGCTAACATCTTTAAGATGTTATAGCACAACCCATTTATTAGTTGCCTAGGTCCGGGCATCCCATTCCATGTTAAGTCCAACCTACATTCACAACCCATGCCTCACAAAGATAATCGGGCGCATCTAGGACTCCTAGTCTACGTGACCGATGATCGATGCCTTGACATGTTTCGAATTAGGAAGGCAACTTTGTGACTTACTATTATTAGGGATTCATTTTATTACGGCTTACATGGCATACGCTTTGTCATCCATACATAGCATGCATATATATATAATTGCATAAAGTAAAGCATGACAAACATGGGCCCAAAAACCTACAACTAAGATTCTATACTATTACATAAGAATCTTCGAGTTGGGCTTCTCCACTCCGGTGGGCTTCGTCTTGATTTACAAAGTCTTCAAGTATATTCTATTCTAAGAAATAAATGAAAAACTTTTACAACAAAATATAATGGCTCGCAGGCCATATTTAATTACAAAACCCAGGGCCCATGAATGCACCATGCATATCCATTCATCACACCAAACTAGCAAATAAATATACATAACATTCATGGATAAAACAAAGTCCAATTTTATTTAATTTAGCCAAGCCCATTAATGGAAATTGTATACTTGAACCTTTAAGAGATGACCCCATGATGGGCCTGGGCTGAAGCCCAATGGACTAAATCCTCTTATTGAATAAGTTCTCTTAAAAGCCCAAAACACAAACTAGTTAGATTTGTGCCATAAATCAACTCTAGTATAATTTTCAATTTTGCCATTTTTAATTTTATGTCATACAGCCCATAAACATTAAAAATACATATAATATGTGCTAATATGAATTAAAAATAAAATCATGAATAACACACGGCATTCATGCAAAAACAAACAAACAACAAAACTAGTTGTTTAATGCTTATGTAATGCCATGAAATGCACAAACATTTAAATCAATTTTATGAGTCATTTAATATTCTAAATAAGTCCATAAATATTGATTTAATATTCTGTACAAATCTGATCTAAATGTATTTTTACCATTTTAATCAAAACAAAACAAACAATCTTGATTAAACATGTAACAAACACAAACTAGTCATAGTTTTAAGTGATTTTAAAATTAATCAATTAAATTGTCATGGATCAGAATTAAAACCAAATTTAAAATATGTCCAGACCTGATAATTAATCTTTAAATATCACTTACAAACATGCCAAAAACGTTTTTACATTTAATTTTGAAAACTAGTTGTTAAACTAGCAATTTACATGCCAACTAGCACCTAGTTTCATAATTAACATGTACCATCAGGTATAAATAATTAAATCCGACCATTACCAGCCCTAATAACATCTTAGCACAGTATATTAACATGTCATATTAATTATAATACCTATCTAATCAATTAAAATCGTTTTTACACCAAAACAATGCAAAAAACTCAAAACAGAAAATTTCAGATTTGCATGTTTTCAAAATAACGATTTTTAATTAATTTTTTCATGCATCTAAAGCACTAAAATAAGCATGTCTAGGCTCTGATACCACTGATGGAATATGACATGGTATGATAATCATGATAGCACAGCGGAAAAATAAAAATTTTATCATACATACCATACATATCCAAAGATAGAATCGAAACATGCAATTTTAGGGTTATCGAACTTACAACTTTTGATGCCTTTTAAAACTTTTATTCCGATGATGACCAGCAACTAAGATGGCTTTATCCGCCTTAGATCTCGATCACCAATGCCAAGGAATAGCCTTTTGCGCCACTCCCTCTATTCTCACACACACAATTACACCGTCGACTTAAAAACGAGATTGCTAGATCTCTTTTTCGGTATTGTGTAAGGGTTATAGTTTGAAGCTACAAAACTTGATTTTGTACTTCTTTAGATTGCTATTACTGCTCAATAACACAAGAGAATGAGGAACAATCCTTTCTCCTTGTGAAAAATTGAACAAAAGAATTAAGAGAGAGAGAGTCACTATTCACGAGTTACTATTCACGAGTTACTATTTATGCCACAAAAAATTAGGTTTAGGGTTTTATTTCTTTTAATATATATGCTTATCCTTTGGCAAGTCTTTGATCTGAATTCAACCATCCTAAGATGATTAATTCAAACTCTATCACTTCCTAAAGATAAGTAATATATTTTAAATTAAACTCCTTTGAATTTAAATTCAAATTTGAAATAAAACATAAGACATTTAATTAAATAAAATCACTTAATATAACTTAATTGCATGTGCCAAAATTCCTTGAATTCCATCTTGGAATTTCGGCCACTTCATTATATATATTTAAGTGATTTGATTTAATTTAAATTCCTTTAGGCTTTAATACTCAATTAACTTAATTAATGTAACATAATTAATTAATTGAAATTAAACCTTGTGGGCTGAATTTCTCTCTCATGGACCAAAGCCCAATAGCAATATTATAACCCATTACATACATTAATTTGACTTTAATTAAAAGCCCAAATTAATGCTCAATACTTAATTTAAACATTTTAAGCCCAATGCTTTGTGTGCGATCCTATAGGTCCATTTAATGTTGGCAATGAATTAATAAATTAATTCAAAGGCTATATATATTCTCTAGCAAGATATTATAGCATTCCAAATTAAATGAAAATGCATATGGCATTTAGTGACCTAATGCAATTTTGCATAGTCCCTTACCCATAAATATCAGAATTAATATAAGGCATGGAACTAGTCATCCTTATATATATTAATTCCTTTCTTGATATTCTAGTGACACTGAACTCTCAGATAAATAATGATTACTCATTATTTCATCTCGGTATGGCCATACACTTCTCAGTTCACTGATCAAGTGGCCGGTGATATTTTTCTCTCTTATCGAGAGGGGTAATCCCTTCACTTCTCTCATGCTCTCTAACATGAATCAGTGCATACCCAATCATACCCGTACTTGTCACTCTGTTACAAGCACGTTAGGTGTATGTCAAAGTACACAGTAATTCATAAAGAGTTTCATAGAGATTTCTGGTCTAAGAACTCTGATACAAAACTTGCATATGAGAAACACTTATGACTTGTACCATGTAGTATTCTCATGAGCGGATCGAATCCAGATACCATGTTCTTTAACATGTATCTATGATCTCTGATTGACACTTTTGTCCTAATGATCCGTAAGACAGAACTCATAAGATCAGAGAGAGCATACTAGTCTTAATTCATTTGTTATTCCCATAACAATGATTGACTAGGGATATTTAGAATGATGTCTCATTTGTTTCAAGGTCTTACAATCCATGTGCCTCACACATGATAACTTAAACTGAAACGACATTCTTGGATAGTTTTATCAATTGATATGCACAGGAATACAAAGGATAAAACAAATGCCTCATTTTATTAATTTCAAGTGTTTCGTTACAATGTATTGGGGCTAGGGCTTACACTAACACTTAGAAGATATCATCTCATTAGAGAGATTATCAATGGAAATAATATAAAGATAGAAAGAGTCACCACATATCAAAATGTCACTAAACCTCTCACAAAGGCACTATCTCATAACAAGTTTGATCACAATATGGACACCGTATGTATAAGACATATGGGCAATTGGCTCCAGCATAAATAAGAGATTTTAAGTATCATGTACCCTAAAGGAGATATAATAGGGATGTATTTCATGTATATTATGACACTTATTGTTAATATAAATAGTATTTCGTTTATAATATATGTTTGATATTATCTTAAATTATCTAATAAAGTCTCAAGTATATAAATATAGTTTAAAGACCATGTGTGGACTTTATCTCAGCCACGTAAAAAGGATAAAAAACATAGGTGAAATGTTATAAGCAAAGCGAAGGCATCGATTACTATGAAACCTTTTAACTAGTTGCAATGCTTAAATCTATTAGGATTTTCTTAGCCATAACTGCTTATTATGATTAAAAGATATGGAAAAATAGGCATAAAAACAACTTTCTTTAATGGTAATCTAACTTAATATATGACACAATCTAGTGGCTTTACATCTAAAGATGGCACTATGTTATACAAGCCTCAGAAATCTATTGGTAGATTGAAGGAAGCATCCTAAAGTTGGAACATTAGATTTAATGAGACAATCAAAGAGTTTGTTTCTCACAAAATAAGAACGAACCATACGTGTATAAGAAGCCTGGTGGGAGTATAGTAATTTTACTAAGGTTATATGTGGATTACATATTACTCATATGAAATGATATCTTGAGCATGTAATTAATCAAGATAAGGATTTTGAAGCAATTCTCTTTGAAAGACCTTGGAGAAGTAACTTATATTCTAGGAATTAAAATCTATAAAGATAGATCGAGGAAGTTGCTAGGCATTTAATAATCTACATATATAGATAAAGTAATAGGATGATTTAGTGGGGATCTCTCCAGAAAAGGATTTATTCATATGATACGTGGAAAATACTTTTCTAAATTTATATGTGCAAAGACACAAAAAGAGAGAAAGTGCATGAGTAAGATTTCATATGCATCAGCAATTAGATTTATCCTGAATGTTATGCTATATATACATCCAAATGTATCATATGCTCTGAGTCTCATAAGCACATTCAAATTAATTATGGAGAGGAACATTGGATGGTAGTCCAAAATATCCTTAAATACTTGAGAAGAACCAATGATATGTTCTTGATATACAACGGTATACATATGCCAACTTCCAATCTGATAAAGATGATTATAAGCTACAATCTAGTTTTATATTTGTCATTGGTAGAGGAGTGATCAGTTGGAAAAGTTCCAAATAGGACACGAATTTTGATTCAACTACTGAGGCTGAGTATATTACGGCTTCAAAGGTGACAAAAAAGTTGTATGGATGAGAAAGTTTATAACTGAACTAGAAATGGTATCCAAAATTATAAAGGTAGAGAAGAGAATATGATAATAATTAATTAAAGAGTTTAATTAATTATGATCAAATAAAATTGTCCGCGAAACTTTTGAGAAATGTTCTGCAAAATTGGACCTAATTGAAATAATGTATTTCATGATTAATTATTATTGTCTTATAAGTGTTTTAGGACTACTATAAGTGTTATAGGACTGGTATAATAATTAATAAGTCTATTGGAGCAATTATTAAGGGCCAGAGGAATGAAGCAGTTGGCGGAAGCCTTTCTATAAGGGCCACACGCCTACCTCAGAACAGAAGGCCTTAATGGCATATTTAATGGACCAAATTAATTTATATATGTTACATAAGTGTTATGGAACCCACATATTTAATTTGGTTCGATTTGGAATCCATTTGGGTATTTAAATCCAATTAGTTGCACAAAGTGCCTAGTTTGTGGGTTTTGTGCATAGACTTTTATGAAAAGGTTTAAATTGGATTTAATTAAGCCCAAATAATTATAATTAATTCCAGAGGACTAATTAATAATTCTCCAGCAACTTTAAAGAGCTCAATCTCATTAAGGAGTTGGAATTTTAACCTAACTATAAAAGGCCAACTAATGAGAATTAGGGTTAAGTGATTAAAACAAAAAGAAAGTCTTTTCTCTTAATCTCTCTCTCCCTTTTGTGCCAACTCCTAAGCTAGCTCTTGGAAATTTCAGCCAGCCCTAGTTAAACACCATTTTTTTGGTTCAATTTACCCCTCTCTTGTGTGGATTACTCATTGGAGGTGTTCGATTTTGGACACTGTGGTTTGTGATAACCCGGTGCGAAGTAAAATCAACTATTCAACAAAAATCAAAGGTGATTTTTCTTATACTCATATAGTTATATTGTGTATTCATGGCAAGATCAGATCTAATGGTTAAAAAATTTTAAAATTCTGCTTATGTATGTGATGCATGTAACCGTTAAAATACAACATGGTATCAAAGACAAGGTTTTGCCATGGATATACAATTCTATATTCTTCTGCAGAATAAGTTTTATTTTTGTTTTGAGTTATTTATTTCATGAACTTTAAAATATTATATTTGATTGTTCATGAATGAGAAATATTTATTTCTGATTGTATGTGTGATCAAATAAATTTGGTGGAAACAAAAATGAAATTTTTGAAGGATTGTGATTAGGGTTTGGCGTGAAACCCTAGGTGATTTAAGGGGCTGTTCTAATTTAATTTCTTATGGATCCATTAAAACATCATTTAGATGATATTTTATGTGTTTAATATGGGATATTAAGCTGTAGGATCGAACGAAATTAAAATCGAACAAGTTTTGCATGAAAACTAATTTAGTCGAAAAGTTTGATAAATTGGTGTTCTTCATGTGTTCTTGATGTGTTATTGGTTAGAACGACTTTTGATCTTCTAAATCTGATATATATGATATATTAAAGTGTTTTTAATTAATTGGATTAATTAAAATGGGCCTTAAATTAATTTGATTAATTTTAATTTATTAAAACCACTTAATGGGCTTAATTATGTTTACGGACTTGGTTTAAATTAGGAATGACTTGGTGGGCCCAAGGAGCTGATTTAAATTAAACATTATAAACATTAATTAAGTTTATTAATGGATTTTAAGGGTTGGAGTGGGCTTGGCTCATTCCAAAAGGCCCAAATGGTCCAAAAGACACAAAAGTAGTTTGTGTGTGAACACAGTTAGGGTTTTTCTTCTGTGGGTTTCGGCCTACATTTGTTTTAAGCCCAAAATTGATTCTTTTAATTTTTTAATATGATTAATTAATTAAATAATCAATTTATAATTAAGTAATAATCAATTGGATTGATTATTAAGACAAGAACACATGCATACAAAAGGTTTCCTAAAATGAAAGTTTTCAAAATGGAAAAAGTTTCCTAATTTGATCACATCATTAAAATAACTCAAAATATAGTTTCAAAGGTTGAAACAAAGTTAGGAATCCATTTTTTTATGCATTAGAGAGGCATATAAGGGTGTATGATTGGCATGATGGTTAGTTATGGACAAAGCCCAATATGATTAAGCATAATGCATGTTTTGGCCCAATGAGGACTTTCATGTCCCGGCCACTTATTTTTGGTTTGTATTTCATTTCAAATTATAATATGTAATTAGATTACTTAGATTAGAATTAGAAATAGAGATGGAGACCAATATCAAGGAGCAAGATGGGCCGAATGGAGATCTAACAAGCTTGAAGATAATGTAATTATTTTCTTATTTGAATCATGCATACTACCTAGGTGTGACCTTTTGATTTCCCTCTTGGCTCGGGGAAATCAATGTATTGAAGTCCATAACTATACCATATTTGTGTTGCTGATATGGATATATCAGTATTGGAAATTATTAATTTACAAATATGTATGCTGCTCCTTGATAACAACCGAACTTACAGACCAGTCCAACAGTCCTGCATTGATTGAGCACCTAGCTCAATGAGTACCCCGTGAACCAACCAAAGGTTTAACTTCTTCGGGCTCTCAAACCAAGCCATAGTTCGGTTATGAACGTGTTCTGAAAATAGCTCCACCACGATGGAAAAACAGTCACCACTAACCCATGTTTCCCTTGAGAATCGTCAAAAATAGGTTAGTGACTGAAAAGAATAGGAAACTCCTCCCATTATCTCCTGAAAATGTGCTAACTCCTCCTATAAAAAGAGGAAAAACAGGTATGAAATGGTTAATCTTTTACTTAAAACTCTTACTCTTTTACAAAGAAATCCTAACTTGACTGTCTAAGGCTCCTTTGTCGAAAATCCACCGGTCCTTTTTTTATTTTTGTAGGTGATCGCAAGGAACTTTCTGTGCATTTTACCTGTCATCATTTGGTGCGGTGATCATGGAACATGGATCTTCTCCCAGACCTCAACCTAAACACTTCCCAACAGGAAAACCAAACATCTAACCCCACACCGCCAGGAACACTACAGTTTCTCCCTCAACCCAACGACACTATCTCTGCTTCCCCAACCATGGCAATCCCAACTATTACTCCCAGCATTACCCCTCAAGCTGCCCAATCCCTCATTGTCGCACTATCAGCCATCGTAGCTCAAGCTCAACCCTAGCCCTTGCCCCCACAAAACACCAACCTACCTCAGGCTTTGCAGCCTCTTGCTCGGGAACCCTACTCACCAGCCTTACCCCTAAATCCCAACTCCACCATCACCCTGACTATCGAACAATTTAACCGCCTCTTGGATGACTGAATCCAAAGGCAATAAAATCGGACTACCCTGCAGTACCAAGGCAGTTTTCGATCATCCGTCTCTTGGGAAATATTAGCTACTCCATTTCCCAATATTTGCCTTTCTCACCTCAAAACTTACAGTGGGAACACCGATCCCCGAGCTCATATCGACCAGTTCCAACACACTATATTGTTGCTCACAGCTGATGACTCTGCTTTGTGCAAGATTTTCCCCCAAACCTTGGCAGACTCAGACCAGATCTGGTTCTAGAACCTGCCATCGCATTGTATTGAGAACTTCAAATAGTTTAATGACATGTTTGTCGTAAAGTTTGTGGCCGCTATTCATCCGAACAAGGTGTTCACGTGACTTGAACCTGGTGCAACAAGAAAAGGGTGAATCACTGCAGGCCTATGAGGAGAAGTTTATTGATGTGGCCATGGATATACAGAATATGAACCTGGAGGTCGCCATTAACGCCCTAATCTGAAACACGAGGTGTCAGGATTTCAGTGACTCCTTAAGAAAAAAAACCCCCCAATGACTTTACCGAGCTCATGTCACGAGCACATAAACACATCCGCATGGATGAGGCTCTGCATCTTTACCATGCCTCCCATAAAGCATGGGCATCTGAAAAGGAAGGAGGTGAAAGTGCAAGAGCAGCTCGGAAAGGGGGAAATCCTGACAAGACCGACCAGAAGAAATACCGGAGAGGCAATTGGAATAATTGATCTTATGCAATTACTACTCCCCGCTCAGACAACCGAAGAGATGAAAGATTCACGCCCTTAACTGTCTCTCGTGAATAGATATTGGATTGGCTAAAGTAGAATGGGCAAGTTAACCGGCTAAGACCCATGATGGAAAATCCGAATAGGGATCAAGGCCTTTACTGTTCTTTTCATAAAGAGAAGGCCATAAGACCGAGGAGTGCAGGCAACTCAAGCGGGAGATTGAACACCTAGTTTGAAAAGGTACCCTAGTCTCGATTTGCCAAGCCAGATGAAAGAGGGAAGAGATAGAGGTCACCTTCTCCTCAACCGAACAAAAATAGAGCCAATGGTGGCCAACGGGCACCCACAAGGGTCATACATGTAATAGTTGGGGGTGAGCAATGGGATCATTCCCGAAAGAAGAAGGCCAAGGAGGTCATTTCCGTCTTTCGGGGGATGAGCTTGGCCACAAATGTGATTCAATTGTTGGCAATGGATGGGACACATGTTCGGTACCCACACACAGATGCTCTAGTTGTTAAAGCAGTAATTCAAAACTTCTTGGTCCAGCAAATATTGGTCAAAACAGGAAGTACGGTTAACCTCATAACAGCCCAAGCATACAGAGCATTGGGGATGTCAGACCATAGATTTGAGGAAGTCAACGTCCCCCTTATTGGTTTGTCCGGAAGGCCTATTCGGGTAGAGGGCCTAGCAAACTTACATGTATAGCTCGGAGACGATTTGGTGGTATGTGTTTGCCGAGCAGATTTCATGGTGCTCGATATTTCATTATCTTACAATGTGATCTTCGGTCGACCTCTACTATTCGAGGTGGATGCTTGTGTCTCCATGGAAAACCTTGTGCTTAAAATCCCCACAGACGATGGAGTGGCCATTTTGAGAGGGAATCAAAAGACTACTCGGGAGACGTACTTGATCATGCTCAGAGGGGGCCAATCAGGGCCTACCTTTGGACACAATGGATGTACCGAATAAGGAGGAATAAAGGGCAGAGCCGGCAAAAGTGTTACAGGTAGTCGAACTAGAGCTAAGGAATAATGTTCAAATATCAGCTGGAAAGACTAGGACGAAGAAAGAAGCTCTACTCTCAACACTTCGGGAGTTCGTTGATGTTTTCACCTGGCAAACCTCAGACATCAAGGGGGGTCAAGAAGGACTTAATTATTCACTCGTTGAATGTTCGGCCAGAATGCAAGCCAGTAAAATAAAAGAAAAGAAATCATGCCCCCGAGAGATAATTGGCCATTGAACAGGAGATCGCAACTATATTGGAAAGTGATTTCATCAGGGAGATATTCTATCCGAACTGGCTAACCAACGTGGTACTTGTCAAGAAGAGCAGTAGCAAATGGAGAATGTGTGTTGGTTTCACTAATCTAAACAAAGCATGCCCGAAGGACTGTTATCCGCTGCCGAACATTGACACCCTTGTGGATTCCACAGCAGGATTCGAAGAGTATGCCTTCTTCGATGCCTCAGTGGACTACCATCAGATTTTGATGGCCCCAGTAGATGAAGAGAAAACAACGTTCATCACTCACAGAGGAACTTACTGTTATCAGGTCATGCCCTTCGGATTAAAGAACACAGGGGCCACTTACCAAAGGCTAATGAATCAGCTGTTCGCCGAGCAATTAAGGAGAAATATAAAGATTTATGTGGACGATATGATCATCAAGAGTCGAACCTTAGTAGACATGTGTATCGAACTGAAGGAGACCTTTTAAAGACTCCGGGATTTAGGCTTAAAGCTGAAACTAAAAAAATGTTTCTTTGGGGTACAGTCTGGAAAGTTCCTTGGCTTTATGATATCGAAGCCGGGGATCGAGGCAAATCCAGAGAAAATTAGGGCAATTATGACCATGGATCCACCTAAAATAGTTCGGGAAGTTCAAAGATTTAATGAAAGGATCACAACTTTGGGCAGGTTCATATCTTGCCGGCCAAACGATGCCTGTCGTTCTACCGAGCAATCAGGAACCTCAAAAACTTTACATGGACAGAAGAATGCCAGCAAGCATTCCAGGCCTTGAAGCAGTTTCTCTCAATGCCACCACTGCTCAACAGACCACTAGCTGGTGAGGTCCTGTACATCTACTTATCTGTCTCGACCGACGCAGTAGGTTCTAGTTAGAGAAGAGGAGGGCCAACAATTTCCTATTTACTACACGATCAAAGTACTTGGAGGGGCAAACTCAATTATCCAGTTTTAGAGCAGCTGGCCCTTGCACTCATCACAATAATAATTAAGCTCCGTCCGTACTTTGAAGCGCACATGATTGCAGTGCATACAAACTCAAACTTGAGGAAGGTGTTACAAAGGCCAAAATTCTCGGGCCGATTGATAGAGTGGGCCACTCGCCTGGGGCAATTTGATGTTTTTGTATCAGCCACGGACATCCATGAAGGCACAAATACTGGCAAACTTTATGGCTGAGCTAAATGAACTAGTTCCTAAGCCGGCGAAAGTATCATGGAAGTTGTATGTTGATGGGGCGTCAAGTTCGGATGAAGTGGGGGGCTAGAGTATTTCTGATGAGCCCAATGATAGTTTGAATCCGAGCTATAGTACACCTGACCTTTCCAACCTCCAACAATATGGCAGAATATGAAGCCCTATGCTACGGGCTGTAGTTGGCAATAGAAGTGAAGCCGGACATCTTATAGATGTTCTCAAATTCCCAACTAGTGGTTAGTCAATTGAAAGGAAACTTTAAAGTCAAAGATCATTCCATGATTCGCTATAAAGAGCTGACTTCTTCCTTGTTAGCTAGGTTAGAGGAAAAAGGGGGAGCTTGGTCGATCACTCAGATACCCCGGGTGGAGAATATGGAGGCAGATACTCTTGTAAAGAAAGTTAGTCTCAACAGTCCGGTTGATGATGCGGACATCATTTCCATCACCATTTCATGCCCAACCTATGAAACTTTTCATGTTCAAATACAAGAGCCAATGGAGGGTTGGCGCTTACCTATTTACCAGTACTTAATGTCAGGAACTCTGCCAGATGAACAAGCCCAAGCTAGGAAGGTAGTTCGAAAATCAAGCGTATATATCGTGATGGATGACAAGCTTTACAGGTGGTCTTTCTCCAATCCATGGGCTTTATGCATGAGCAATGATGAAGGGGATTATATCCTTAGAGAGATTTATGAAGGAATCTGTGGAGCTCATGAAGGTGCACAGGCCATAGCTCGGAAAGCTCTCTTACAGGGGTATTATTGGCCAACCATAGAGGTTGATGCAAAAGCTCTAGTATAAAGATGACAAATGCCAAAGGTTTGCCAACATTCCACATCAGAGCTCGGTAAAAGCATACGCCGATCCACAGCCCGTGGCCTTTTGCCCAATGGGGGATTGACATACTAGGCTCCTTTTCCCTCCAGCAAAAGGATAATGTCGGTTTTTGGTAGTGGCGATGGACCACTTTACCAAGTGGGTGGAAGCTGAGCCACTTTCAACCATCACACCGGCGAACGTCATCAAGTTCTTGAATAAGAGCATTATCACAAGGTTCGGTATCCCCCACTAATTTATATCTGACAATGGCAAACAGTTTGATTGTTAGGTTTTCAAGAACTTCTGGTCAGAGCTGAAGATCCATTTAAACTTCACTTCAGTCTATCATCCGCAATCCAACGGAATGATCGAAGTGACAAACATAACTATCTTATCCGGACTCAAGAAGCGACTTGAAGATGCCAAAGGCTTCTTGACCGAAGAACTTAACAATGTGTTATGGCCGTATCGAACATCACCTCGTGTAGCAACAGGGTTTACACCCTTCGTACTTACATATGGTACTGAAGCGGTCATTTCCCTATGAGATTAGCGAGTACGAAGTATTCGAAACATCTTCTCCTAATGCAAAGAGTAACATCAGTATCTTGTATAACTTAGATCGGCTCGAAGAAAGTAGGGAGCTGGCCCAGATATGGTCCGCAACATACAAGCAGCCCATGGTGGCTTATTATGACTGCAGGATCAAGCCGAAGTTCTTTTCCGGGTCAGACAGTTGGTATTGAAAAAGGTGGTGTCTGCTCAAATGGTAGTAGGAGTAGGGCAAGCTAGATCCCAACTAGGAAGGGGCCATATATTATCTGGAAAGTAAGCCAAAACGGAGCATACAAGCTAGAAGATGTTGCAGGTAAACGGCTCCTACACTCCTGGAACGGACTTAACCTCAAACCATACTACCAATAGCTCGGCACTGTTCATGCCATAACGAACCTTGTACTGATTCTCATTTTAATCATCTTTAATTTTTGTTCGTCATTATCATTGTTACTTCATTTCTATTACAAGTTGTCGCCATGATATTCTGGCCTAAATGCAAGTCCTGTAGATGTTTCTGCCTGCTGGACAGAAGTTTAATGAATGACATATTTTTGTGCAAAGTACTTAGCAAATTTATATCAAGATATGTCTAAGAGCTCGGCATTCTTGCCAAAACTAGCCCGATCATCCTAGTAAGTTCGGTACAATTCGCCGCAAAAACTTGCTAACATATAAGGCTAACTACGCCTATGTCCATTGGGCTCAGCATTATCGCCAAAACTAGCCCGATCATCCTAGTAAGTTTGGCATAATTTGCCGTAAAACTTGCTAACATATAAGGCTAACTACGCCTATGTGCACGAGCTCGGCAGTATCGCCAAAACTCGCACCATTATTTTTAGTAAGTTCGGCACAAAATCACCATAAAACTTGCTAACATATAAGGCTAACTATGCCTATGTCCATGGGCTCAGCATTATCGCCAAAAACTCGCCTGATTATTTTAGTAAGTTTGGTACAAATTGCCACAAAACCTTGCTAACATAATAAGGCTAACTACGCCTATGGAAAACGGCTCAGCATCAGCGCCAAAATTGCCTGATTCTCTAAGTAAGTTTCGGCACACACATCGCCAAATAACGTGATAAACTAATTGTGCCATGACATATTCATTGCCCAAAAAAGGAGTTCGGCAAATGCTTGCCACACAACTCTTGGTCCATGTGAAAAATGTTTGTAGTTGATAAATCAAATAACCTCGCTCTAGGCAGACAGGCAGCCTCCTTGAGCCTATGTCCTCAAATCGCTCTAAGTACGCTGACTATACAGCCCTAAGGCACATTCTAGTTTGGCATTCCAAATCCCTTGAACTAGAGTATCGAATGCAAGTTATGCATTATAGAGCACTCATTATTCACATCGCCCTTTTATTAGGCATTTTTTTTATTTAATTAATTAAGCTCGATTTTACGATTGAAAGCTATTTTGAAAAGATCGAGACAACTCACCCTCGGCACACACACGAATATCTTGTCTGTCCCAACATTCTTAGGAAAATAGAACCGAACATGAATCACAAACTTAAATACGACAAGAAGAAATATAGTTCAAATTTCCATTCAATTAAAAAAGCTATTACAAGAGGCTAGTCCTCATCTGGATACACATCATCCAGGAAGGACAAATTGAGTTTGAGATATTTTCCTTTTACAATAGAATATATCTTGGCGCTAAATGCCATGCACTTTTTAGCCAGTACCTCGGCCTCTTTCTCCCTCCCGCTTGGCCTCTCTTCTTTTCCCACTCTCGGCCTCTTTATGCTTGAACTACTCGACCTTAGCCTGAAGAGCAGAGTTGGACTCCTTCTCTTGATTTAGAGTGGCCTCCAGCTCAGTCGCTTTCTTTGCGGCCTCCTCGGCCTGCTTTAAAAGCCTTTCGTGCTTTCTCCTCGATCTCAGCCATCTTTGATCAAAGAGCACCGAAGTTTGAATCAGCTCATCGATGCTTCGCCATGAGGTCATTCATCTTAGCTATAATGGCTCCGATCAATTGGGATCATTGCCAAACACATAAAAGATCAGGCAATAGCCGACAAAACCAACACCATCCAAAAGTTCAAACTACTTACTTCAACCTGATGTTTCTTCAAGTGCTTGGCCAATTGTTCGGCGCTAAGAGAGGTAAGAGGACCGACCTCCTTTGGCACACAGGAAGAAATATGCACGAAGGTGTTGAAGTCCGGATCGTTGGAGGAATACTTATCCCCTTTAGCCTCTCAGAACTCGTATATATCATTTAACAGAGAGCGGAGATCTTTTGGCTCCTTCCCGATTTGGCCTTGAGGCTCGGAGAGTGAAGCAAGCTCAACCTCAACAATCAGAGTTCCAACGACCTCAGCAGCTGTTGGCACTGGCTGAACCTCGAGAGGGGGAGTCTCCACCACTTCCTCAACAACGGGAGGCGCGCTCGAGGAACCTTCAATGAGCTTCTGTCTCTTTGCCCTCATGATCTCGGCAGCTCGATTCATCTTCCTCACAACTGCCAGAAAATAAAAAGCAAATTAAAACATAAAATCAGTATCATCGAACAAGGGAATATAATATGTTACCTTTTCTTTATTTGGGTTTTGGTCCTGAGCCATAGGGATCTAACAGATTCCTCAAGTCCCATTTGTCCATGGCTAGTTCCCTCCAATGGGCAAGGATGAGCTCCTCTTCGTCGGATAGCCACATATTGCTATCATTTCGGTTCGTAAACCTCTCCCAGGTTGTCCGAATTAGAAAATCAGCCAGCACTCTTTCCACCAAGAAGAACCGATCTTTTCACTTTTTCAGGGACTCCAGATTCCCAGCAACACCCCATAGCCAGATCGAGCTTGTATGTAATTGTGGTCTTCGGGTACCAGCTCGAAGACCGACCATGTGGGTTGCTCGGAACAAGTTTAAGGTCAAGTCTATGCCCTGTTCCACAACCCAAATTTGAAGAGCAGTAAGGGCCCGCCAGGCATTGGGATGGAGCCGTCCTATGGCCATATCGAAGTACCTCAGCACACTCACTTCAAAGCTCATCAAGGGCAAGCGGACGCCGGCCTCCAATTGTGCCTCGTAAATGGCAGTCTTCCTCTTATTGGTGAACTCTGTGTTCGCCCTTTATGAGGTGCTGGGCTTGCTTGCGATATAGTTCGGTTCAGATGTCAGTTGGGTAAGGAGCGAACCAAGCTTCTCCTCTTTGACCGTTGAACTTAAACTGCCCACTCCCGTCAATCGGCGTGAAGCCTTCTTTTTGAATGAGGTAGCAGACTGGCCAAAGTCGAAGGGCTGGCTCCCTTCTTCTAAAGCCAATCCCCTGCTCATACCAGGAATGCTGCCCGAAGGGGCATCTCCACTATCCCCCATCCTTTTGCTTGAAGCGGTGGCCGAGCTCATGATGAAAGAATTAAACAAAGAACAAAGAAAAGAAGATGAGGGGAGGAAGGATAAACCTACTATGTAGGGGCAAAAGTGGAAGGAAAATGGACAGAGAGGATGAATTTCAAAGTCCAGGCAGCAGATACAGAAGCTACTGTGATGGAGAAAAAGAAAGAAGCAGTGTGTAAACCCAAAAAATGAAAAGCAAAAGCTTAGTCGAAATCAGAATGGGGGTTTATATAGAAAAACCATGATGGATCCGGACCATACACGTGGTAGTCGATCCGAACTTGGGATAGTACATTTAAGGCGATGCACCCTAATCGAGGCGCCCCTAACCATTACGCACGGTAAAATAGGAAGCCATAAGTACTCCCCAATAAATACACACGAAGAAGTTGACATCATCCTATCAAATTGCATGCGGCCAGGTAGCTTTAGAGGCAAGCCTCCCCTGCACCAGAATAAGGCAAGTTTACATGACCTTTGACACCGAACTCCAGATAAAAACTCGGTAGGTACTCAGACCTCGAATCATCGCAACTAGCTCATTTGGCCCAATCTCCACGAGCTCCGACCTTACGTTATTGGATAGGCCCATTCGGCACTTATCTACCAACTGCCGACATAAATGTCGCCCAATGGGGGGGGACTTATGATAACAATCGAACTTACGGATCGGTCCAACGGTCTCGCATTGACCGGGCACCTAGCTCAATGAGGACCCCGTGAACCAACCAAAGGTTCAACTTCCTCGGGCTCTCAAATCGAGCCATAGTTCGGTTACGAATATGTTTCGAAAATAGCTCCACCACGATGGACAAACAGTCACCACTAACCCACGTTTTCCTTGAGAATCGTTGAAAATGGGTTAGTGGCCGAAAAGAATAGAAAACTCCTCCCATTATCTCCTGAAAACGTGCTGACTCCTCCTATAAAAAGAGGAAAAATAGGTATGAAACGGTTACTTAATCTTTTGCTTAAAACTCTTACTCTTTTATACAGAAATTCTGACTTAACCGTTGGAGGCTCCCTTGTCGGAAATCCACCGGTTCTGTCTATTTTTGCAGGTGATCGCAAGGAACTTGCTGTGCATTTTACCTGTCATCACTCCTCATCACAAAATCCCGAGATATTGACATGTTAGCATTGTGGTTAAAAAGAGACTCCCTCAAATTGTGCCACATCGATTACTTAAAATTTCTTTAAATCATAGCTTATTATATTTATAGATTCTTACTTTCTCAACTTCTTTTCTTCAATTTCACTGATTTTTGTGTTTAATTTCACTTTCTATTTTGTTCATGCATATGGCGGTGGCAAATGGAAGAGAAGAAAGCAGAAGGCCCAAATTACTCGAAAACAGCATGTCCTAGATGACGATGATGAAGAAGCCGCCGTTGGGGATGACAATAATAAGAACAGCAACAACGTTAATGATGATTCTGATGAACCAAGGTGCGAATTGATGGTGGGGATTCTCCTTATGTGATCATGGAAGGGACAGGTTTTTTGTAGAACGATTTTGGGGTAGAGTTCATGTGGTTTTTGTGCATTCAAGTACGCTCGTTGTTTTCCCTTCGTTTTCGGGTTAATCCACTCCTCGGTTTTCTATTTTATTATTGAAGGAAATGATTGATTAACCTTTCGTTTCGGTATTGATTTATGTTGCTCAAAGTTTCCAAGGTTTTGTGTGAAATTAATGCTATATGGTTTTACAGGAAAATTTATCTACCTTTTGAAATAAATATGAGATTCACGTATATGATCTGATACACTAGGAAGAACTTTAATTAAGCACAAATGTTAGTCAAGTGTGTAATCAGCATTGTTGAAGATATAAGTCATTGATTTTGCGTCTCATTTATTCAATCACTCCAGAAAGGTAGTAGAAAAATCCCTTCAGTTTTGATCCCTCTTTCACTGCTGATTCTCTTTGGTGGTTGTTTCTTATTATCATAAAAGATTATGAACGACACGTTTTGTTTGAATATAGCGAGCATTAATTACTAAAACATCCGACACCACCAAGATTAGTAAAACATCTCTTGAAGAAAAATATGTATTTTAGGACACTTGAAGAAAAAACACCTCTGTTGTTAGGTACAACCAGATTAGACTCATAGGATACACTTCCTTGATTAGGAATAAGATCTATCTCCATCTCTGTTTTGTCATTCCCCTTTTAATAGCGATGGAGTTTTTCAATTAAAAAAAAATCAAAGTTGAAGACTTATATTGTAAGATTTTAAAGATGAAATCCAACATTATAAGAGATATTCTATAGTCTGGATCTTAATTTGTAATTAATCCTATTTTAATTACTTAATAATTATCATATTTAGCTGTCTCGTTGAAAATGGGAGTATCAAATTCAATATTTTTGTAATACTTGGACAAGACTTTGTTAAATTAATTCCATTCTGACTTTACTAACCATGCCAAAATTGTATAAAACAACCTGCTTAAAATTTCAAACTCCTTTGGGTATTTGCTAAGCCATATATTCATTCCCTTTTATGCTCTACCAAATTGACAAAATTTTCCTCAGTTTTCAATAGTTTTATAATTGAAGATACATTAAAAATAAATAAATAAATTGACTTGTGTATTATCCATTTGGTTGTGGCGCCTAATAAGGTTGATTTAGAACATAATTAATATGATCTTTGTTTTCTAATTTATTTGCAAACTTGTATAAAATTAAATATTTAATAAAATGTTTCCAATTATTTGACGCAAGTAATTTATTCTTTTGTCTTCTATACTGATCTTTTATTCTTGTGTCTGTCGTAGAGATCCTTGCTCATTAGTTAGTTGAACATTTCTTAAAGCCACTGCTAGCATCTTAACTAGTTTCACAGTGCGATCAATTAATATATGGTCAATGTTTAATTAACACGTGCTAAAACTATCCAATGTTAAATTAAATACATATAAACTATCCAATGTTAAATTAAAAACATATATATCTAATAAAAGGAAAAAAAATCCATTTTAGATCCTCATTTTTAAAAATTTTCTTTATTGAACCTCTTTATAAAAAAACATTGATTATTAATATAAGTAACTTGCAGTTTTTTATAAATGGCACGTTATCGCATACATTTCAATCGCCATTAATGACACATCATGTTAGCAAAATTCATTTTTAATTGAATTTTTAAACTTTTAAACTGTTAATTAATATTAGATTTCTGAATATTTACGATTAGATTCCTTAAAAAAAAATTGAAATGCATATGCAATAATTCCGTTAATTAGGTACTGCGTGTTATCTTCCCATCTTTATGTAGAAATTCAGTGTCAGGGCAGACTGCTTTATAATCGCAATTTGTGCTAATCTTATGAGGGGAGAATTCAATATTCAATTCAACAAAACAGAGAGCTATCTTAGACTAATATGTTACAACGTATATACTAATATAAGTGATGGATAAATACACGTATAAATCCATAAATATACACACATATAAATCCATAAAAGTACACACACATGCCGTTATTAGATTAAGAATAATAAAGAATGAAAAAGATTGACATAGTGCGATTCCAAAATGATAAATATATGGTTCTATATGCTTAGTGAAATTTTAGTATCCTTTCCTTATCTTAATAATAACAAGAATATATATATATATATATATATATATATATATATATATATATATATATATATATATATATATATATATATATATATATATATATATATATATATATAACCCAAACCCGTGAACAATGAGGATCCAGATTTTTGTGTATATATAGGGAGGAGTTGTATCCCCATTTTGCGCACAAGCATAAAAACTCTAGAAGAGAAGAAGTAAATGTCTTTTTTTTCTTATTATGTATAAAAAATATATATATAAATCTGGAGAAGTAGACAAGGCGTGATATTGAAGCGGCTCATCTTGTTATATATATATACAATAACAAGATCCAACTGTAATTAACAGTTGCAGATTGAAGAAGAAGAAGATGAGCCGAATCAATATCACTCTTGTATGCTTCTTTTTTCTTGAAATTTCATTCTACATTTCCAGATGCCAATTAAGCTTCCCAGCTAAATATATGGTATGCTTCTTTTCCCCTAATTTATTCATTTTTTTTTCTTAAATTTATTACTGGTGTTACTTATAATTCATTAATTTTTTTATTTTCAATAATAAAGAACCAGTCAAAAACATAGATTCTGAAATATGGATATTGGAAAATGCTTGTTGTATCCGTTTTGTTGTTGTGATTTGTCCTCTTATGCGTAAAATGAAATAATAGTTTTTTGACTTTTCATTAAGCAATTTCTCTAACAGAATCTTTGCCTTCTTATAGCTAGTATGATGACACTTACAAAGAGACGAAAGGATGGGTAAGTTTCAGGAATGATTCGACAGTCAAATTAAATCATGTGAGTAAGAAATTAATAGAGCAAAGCATTATGGGATCGGAGACCTGCCTATTTCGAATTGTTCAAATTTAAGATACCAAGTCTGCTGATATCTATTTGACCTAAATTTTGTTAATATTGGCTATATATAACATGTAATTCTACTTATATATCCCTATTATTGATCGGCTTTTAATTAACTATTTAATAATAATTTTATTAACGCTTTCGAATTCCCAATATTGCCATTTTCATGGCGGTCTTAATATTACACTTTCTATTTATTTTGACCCTTTTGCATAATTTAAAGGGATCTGTTTCTAATTTTCTGCAGAATGTATATTTATGCTGTTAATTTCCTTCAGTTTCTGCATATGCTTAATTTTCTTCGTGTTATTTAGAAGAACAACATATTACTTAGTGAGAGGTTATTAATGTCTTTTTCTTTCATTGAAAAAAAAAAAGTTCTGTAAAAAATATACGATAAACACCTTCTATTTTGTATATATTTAAATATATAGATCAAAATTGCACTTGCTTTCAAGCTAAAATGTTTTTACTTTTTTTCTTCGTTTGGTCATATCTGCTAATCTTTTTTATTTTCTCCATTTTATACTTCCTCTCTCTCTCTTTGCTTGCTAGCATCCTGTTATATTTTCTATGAAATCTTCAGCATAATTTGAGGTTATATTATCAACAAATTATTGATTTTAAATTTTTACCAAATCAAGAATATAAGATATTAATTGTGCTAACGGTAAGATTAATTAATTAAAACCCTTGTTAATTAAAGTTGAAAGAAACTGGTACTTAGTACCACAGAGTTGAATTGATCTAGCTAGATGTCCCTATGCAAATGTTATTGGTCCACACCTATACTTATAAAAGTTGGCCACTCTAATCCCTATAATGATTTCATTTTTCAAATCTTAATTACTGTACTGGTCTTAATTTAACAAGTCCATCGGTGCAAATTATGTGCAGAGCTAATATGCATCCACACATATATATACATATTCTGATAATCATTCAGTTTATTTTATTTTGTAGATCTATATTTTTATAGATAACTTATGAATTCATTCATCTCATTTTAAGTGAAGTTTTAAAAAATCGAGTATTAATTACTCTTTCAATATTATGATTATGTTTTTGTTATTTTAATATAATTTATATTTGTATTAATAACTTTATTTATTTCGATTAAAGTTATCTTAAACAATCTATTTTAATTAAAGTTTAAAGATAATTTAATTAATTATAAATTTATAAGCCTATTTTTAGTATTAAAATTGTTTAATATTGCAATTATCTAAAAGACATCCAAAATGAAGCAATAATGGAAAATATATTTGAACCAGAAGCGTACTTAATTTCCCCTCCGCTGTATTTGAGTTACATTTATTTTTAACTGATTTTTTTTATACATAAATGTTTTTTAAATCAATCGACACAATCACTATAAAGATGAAATTTTAATTTTTGGTTTTTATGAAAAATAAAATTGTTGGTACATTTTTAAGAGGGTGATATAATGCATGAATGCATAAGATGCAAACATATTTACACTTTTAATACACACATGTATCTATATCGTCAAATCACATATACTACCAATTAAACGGTTTAAATGTACGTGTATGTGTCACCGTTTAAATGTGCATACACAGTACATTGCACATTTGAACCAGATTACCACTGATTTTTTTAGAATTTAATCTATTCTTTAAAAAAAAGGTACCGTTACGATAAGTTAGTTTAAGATTTCATCAAATAGAGACCACAATTATAATATTATTAAGGTTGAATACATAAATGAATACCTAAATTTACATTAATTTGCCAATCCGGCCCTTATAGTTATAATCATAATTATCCTAATTAAACACTCGGACTATATTTGATAAGATGTAATATATATAAAAAACAGAGATAGCAAGAAGAAGAAGTCGTTCATTTATTTTATTTCTGTTCAATGAACAACAGAGTGCTAAAAGTTTTATATAGAATGCTGCATAACAGAAAAACAAACTAACAGACTAACTACAGTTACAAGAAATAAAATAACTATAGTTACAAGAAAGTAAAAAAGTAACTATAGTTAAAATATAAAAAAACCCGCAGTACTTCTTCATCCCCCCCTCAAGTTGAGCTTTGGTGAATATCAACCAAAGCCAACTTGAAAGAAAATTTAGTAAACAACAGAAAAGACAAAGGCTTAGTGAACAAGTCAGCCACTTGAGAAGCGGAAGAAACATAAAGAGGAACAATAAAACCATTTTTATATTGATTCCAAACAACATGACAATCGATGTCAATGTATTTGGTACGCTCATGAAAAACAGGATTAGAAGTGATATGTATGGCAGACTTATTATCACAAAATAAAGGGATAGGTCAAGACATTGGAGCTTGCAAAATCTTGCAAAAGTTAAGAAACCCATTGAAGCTCACACATAGTAGAAGCCATGGTGCGATACTCAGCCTCTGCAGAACTACGAGAAACAGTAGGTTGCTTTTTGGTCTTCCAAGAGATAAGACAAGAACCCAAAAAAATACAATATCCTGTTAAAGATTTTCGAGTCTTGGGACAAGTAGCCCAGTCTGCATCAGAGTAAGTGGAGAGAGAAAGATCAGAGTGAGAAGGAAAGAAGAGACCTAAAGAAGGCTTCCGCTTCAAGAACTTAAGAACATAGAGAGCATGCTGCAAATGAACCTCCCGTGGTGATTGAAGATGCTGACTTAACTGTTGCACTGAATAAGTGATATATGGCCGTGTAAATCCTAGATACAATAAACAACCAATCAATCTTCTATATGCACTAGGACCAGAGAGAAGAGGAATTGGTTTGATCAAGTAAATCACCACCTTTAGGAAACGGGACTTTCTTAGGTTTAGAAGTCAACAAACCTGAAGAAGCCAAGAGGTCCAGGACATATTTATGTTGATTAAGAAAGATGCCTTCATCATTTTGAATAATCTCCAGCCCCAAAAAATACTTAGCCACACCAAGATCCTTGATGGTGAACTTCTTGTTGAGCGCCAACTTTAACTTGTCAACGTCAGAAATCACGTTGCCACTAATAAGCAAGTCATCAACATATACCAAAACTAACAAAGAAAACAAGGGTGAATGAAGATGAAACAAACAATGATCATAAGAAGACTGAACAAAACCATACGCCAACAAAAAATCTGTCAATTCAGCATTCCATTGCCGTGAAGCCTACTTGAGGCCATAAAGGGACCGAATTAACTTGCAAACTAGTCCCTGTTGGGCATTGGAATATCCCTAAGGAGGAAGCATGTACACATCTTCCTCTAAAAAACCATGCAAGAAAGCATTGTTTATATCAACCTAATGAAGAACCCAATTCCTAGCAGCAACAACAGCAAGAAAAAGTCTAACGGTCACCACTTTTGCTACAGAAGAAAAACTATCCGTGTAATCCTAGCCAAAAACTTGATTATACCCTTTTGCTACAAGGCGAGCTTTGTGTCGATCTATGGAGCCATCCGGGTTAAGTTTCAACTTGAAAACCCATTTACAACCAATAGCTCGCTTACCACTTGGTAAATCTGTCAATGTCCAAGTATGATTCTTCTCAAGAGCTGAAAGCTCATCCTCCATTGCTTGTACCCATTCTGGAACAGCTATAGCTTCTTGATAGCTCTATGGTTCTTGATGCAAAGTAACATGAGCTAAGAAATCTGAATAATCAGCAGGGACTTTCGAGTTAGCAACAAAAGGAAATGTACAAAGAGTATGAGGAGAAGTAAAACCAGATGGAGTATGAACCAGAACATTATTCACAATATAATCCCTGAGCCATGTTGGTTTATGTTTTGGTCGAGTACTCTGTCTATCACCTACTATAGGAACATCAATAACATCACGACTAGATTCCTCTTGAAAGGGTAAAACAGTTGAAGGAACAACATGTTCAGGAATAATCTCATCAGTGGCAGACAAAGAACCGACATCTGGTGCAGATGAAAAATTATGAAGTACATCCATAATAGGGGAAATAACATCAGTAGCAGTAATATCTTCAAAACTAGTTACTCGTGGAAGAGGAGTAGTGGTCAGGTCTGAAGGTGCAGAATCCTGTTGGAAAGGAAACACATCTTCACAAAAAACCACATCTTTGGTGACATATACCCGCTTGTCTGTCAATTTATAAACCTTGTATCCTGATCGGTGTCTAGCAAGTGTACTAGATCAGCTAGTAATATAGGGAAATATAGATTAAGACCCCAAAATATCGTATCCAAGGGAACATGAATTGCTAAGGATAATATCTATGTATGAATTAAATTAACCCGAGATTGTTTCCCAAATGTTTTTGATTTAAAGGTAAAAATTAAACAAAATAAACAATTAAACAAAACAAAAGCTAAAAACATGAATTAAAAACAAAGTAATAACTGAAATTCTCTTACTAAAGAAACTATCCACCTTAACTTTCATTGTAATGACTTAAATTCAATAGAAACACCAGTGATTATGGAAAAACTAGTAGTAAACCAATATATCTTTATTCAAGTATATCATTCTTAGTATTAAACTCATAGACAAATCTAATACTTAGCCTGAAAATCTAGTTTTAACTTTCTAAATATTCATTGAAGCCTTTCTCAAGTGATTCAATTCCAATTCATTCTTGGTTCCTCCTCTCTTAGTATTAATCAATAAAATTCACACATAATCATCTCATATTTCGGATAATAATCATGCATAAACATTAAAGAGTCAATCCAAGAACATGCAAATCATTAACTATGTCAAAACCAATTTTTAGTTATTTATTCAATAAACCAACAATTAATCTCAACACAATCAAGGATAAGAATATGCTTAAAACCAAGAAATAATCAACCGATATTGAAATTAAGCTCAAAATAAAGTCATAACAATGAAAATATAAGATTTCAAAGTTCCATTAGCAAAAGAAGAAAAACTATTTACTAAACATGATTAAAAACAAAAGACAAAGTTGAAAAGAAAAACAGAAAAACAATGTAAAATAAACTAAGCCTAATTCTAAGATGGATCCTAATTGATTCTAAGATTGGATTCTTTCTTTGGTGTTTAAGTCTTCTATTTATAGGCAAAAGCATGGTAGATTTCTTCCAAAACTGCAGAACCAAATAGGAAGTGAATTCTGCTCAAAACAGGAAATCGAAAATCCTTCGCGCAATTGGAGAATCAAATCACGTGGCCACGTTTCCATTTGTGCACTTCCTACACGTGACCACGTGTATGCAAGCTTGCCACGTGTGGTCCTTTAAAATAATCCACATGGTCACGTGGTCTTCATTCCTCCTTCTTTAATTCTTCACATGGCCACGTTCCTCATGCTCTTCTTCTTCACGTGGCCACGTGATGAATCCTTCAATGAACTCACGTGGTCACGGCTCAAGGCTCTGGACTAGACGTCAACTTGTCTTGCATCAATTCTTCATATTTGCACTTTTAGCCCTAAACTTTACCATTTTTTACACTTTAAGCCTTTTTATGTCAAATTAAACCTGAAAAACACCAAAATTTATAATTAACTTCAAAAACATAAAACTAATAAATTAAACTCAAATCAAACCTAATTATCACAAAACTAACCTAATTAAACACCTAAAAACATACTAAAAACATCATATAAATGACCATTATCAAATACCCCACACTTAGACTTTGCTCGCCCTCGAGCAAATTAGAACAATCCAACTTCTCAAAATAATCAAACTCCAATAAAGAATCATGCATTTCAAAACCAAGTTTAGCAATTAACAAGAGCACTTAATAAAATTTCCAACTAGAATAAATTCAACCAAGACAATATAAGTTAGTTTCATTGTGTGGGTGCAAGACCAAAACATTTTAAGTATTTTCAAAATCCAAAACACCAATGCAAATTCATAGTCAAGTTTAGAATGAATGTATACATGAGTATACACATGGTTTCGCACTTGAAACTCTAGAAACACCATAGGCCTCTCCTTTAGCACTGGAACCTGAAGGTCATCTCCGCTAAACAACTCAAAAACAAAACTTAAAATCACTTAGGTCTTTTAAAGGTTGTAATGGGGCTAAGGTATTGGTTATCAAAGAATGGATAAAAGATCAACAATAAGAATAGCCACTCTAAGATAACATAGACTAATAATTCACAAATTTCATCCCATTAACTTAATCAATAAAGAACTTAGCCAAAATTTTCCAACCCTTCACAATTCAAAGTACAATCTTATAATTCTCTCAATTTCACCATTCATAACCTTTTCAAGAAGTCATAACCGTTTTTTCTTGTAACTAACCCACACTTACGATTGTGCCATACATGCTAGCTTTATTTCAATATTTCTTCCTTTTTCTTTCTTTCTTTTTCTTTCTCTTTTGTTTCTTTCTTTTTCTTTTTCTTTTTCTTTTCACTAGCTTTGATGTGGGCAGTATAATAATATAACATGGGTAATCACAAAATCACAATTCACTATTCACTTGACTTCAACAATAGCCCTTGATAATAAAATCAAAATTATCTTACTACACTCATTAAGATACTCAATTTCCATTAATCCATCCAATCCTAGAGTGGCCAATTCTAGAAGGGAAGATAAAAGCTTTTTAGTTTATATGGTAAAATAAATGAGTGTAACAAGAAAAAGAAAATATGGCACGCATTAAGCATACCTCATTAGGCTCAAAATGGCTAACAAAGGATAAATATGCATATAGGGTAGGAAAATAAGTTAAATATGGCTCAACAAGAAAAACATTGCCTAGATCACTTTCCAAGTTGTTTTGAGTTGCTTTTATGCTTTGAAGGGTGATGAGGAAGGTTCTAGTGTTCTAAAATTCATCACTCAACTATTTCAATGCATTATTTTTCTTTAAGTTCAAAAACTGGTCTTAAGTGCTCAAAAAGATAGAAACTAACAAATATAAGTCAAATTGAATGTTAAACTAGCTAGAAATTCATTAAACAACATGCTTGTTCTAATGCTAAACAAGAATTTTAAACATTGCACATTTTAAATTCAAGTTCAAAATGTTCAATTTTTGAGAATAACTAGGGCGAACTAAGCTAAATGTACAATAAATGATAAATGAATAAACTAAACTTACATACAAAATAAAAACTAAACATGCAATTTAAAAACAAAACTAAACATGCAAACTAAAAACAAAAACAAAAATGACTAAAACAAAATAATTCATGAGTAAGAAAATGAGTAAGGTAAGAAAAACTCCATTAGTTGGACTTTCAATTTTTAGCTTAGCTGAGCTCTATCCCCCTCTTTAGAAGCTTGTTGTCCTCAGCAAAGTATGGAAATTTCAGCACACTTTATCACTTTTGAGAAACAAGTTAGTGACCAAAATTGTAAGCTTAAACTCACCACACCTAAAACCATGATCAAGTCAAAAGAAGGCATGAGATCAATAGAATTGCGTTAACAAGCAAACATACCTTTTAAACCAATAAAGTGCCATAAACAAGACTTAATATGCATGGTAACTACGTAAAGAAATGCAATTAGGCCAAACTTGCTTAAGTGCTTAATGTCCATATGTGACAAGGTGAACAATGCATAATCTCAAGTGAAATATAATTTGGTGATAGTTAGGCTTAAATAAAAGGAAGAGAAATATTTCAATTGGTCATGGTAAACACAAAATAAAATAAGCCAATTCTATGAAGCCAACAATGAAGTTCAATAAATAATAAGTAGCTAAGAGTAAATGCAATGCTACCTGAATTAATAAGGTTAGAAATAATAAAAAGATGAAGTTCAATTTTGAGGTGTGTGCGTAAGTGAGTATGTGAGTGTGAATGAGTGAGGATATCTATGTTTTTGCTTGTGCATAATGTGTACGTGGCCATGTGAAGCTTAGGTTGGTGTGTGCATGTTGGTGGATTGATCAAGTGAGTGAGGAAAGTGGTAAGAGCAAAGAAAATGCAAGTGTAAAGGAAGGAAGAAAACAAAACCGTGGTCATTTGGCAGCGCCCTTACACATGGTCACGCATGGTTATAGGTGGATTCACACGTGGGCACGCAAGAAACTATGGCCAGGCAGACATTCATTCACGTGGGCACGCAAAATGCATGGGAGAGGGAGGACGTAGGCACGTATGAAGCTTCTGCCAGGGAAAACTCAAACACGTGGCCACACATGAAGAACAAAGAGATCCACACGTGACCACATATAAAGAACAAAAGTCTAGACACGTGACCACGTGTAGATTTGTATTGAGAGAGGCGTGGCCACGCATTTGTCTTCCTTCTGCATTCTCGGGCTTTATTTTCTGCACGCACAAAAATTAAATTTCAATTACCATATGAATAAAACATTCCTCATACTCATTTAATCACTTAATTATGCCTTTTCTTTTCTCTTTAAGCTTCAAACAATATGCAAATCTTCAAATTAGTTGAATTACAAATCAAGTCCATTCTTTTCTTTACCAAACTGAATAATTCTCTCTTAAGTTCATGAAGCATCAAGCAACTAGGATCAAATTCTCATTCAAACAATGAAAATAACTCAAGACTCATGAATCCATATTAAGTCCAACTCCTAATCTTAAACTCATGAATTAAAAGACACGAACTAATAACAAACATGCATTAAACTTTAAACTAAGACAAATCACAACGGTAAAACAAATTATTAAAAATAACATGCAAAACATAAATCATAACATAAATTGACGAATATTAAAAGATAAGAGTTAGAGAAGAAGTTCTGGTTTATTGAGTCCCAGCTCGACTCTTGTTACTCTCAAGAGGTCGAGCTTGTGATCCAAATGTAGGTCTTTCCGGACTTTGCTCCTCATTTTCTCCCATTTATAGAAGAAACTTGTCATAGTTTATCAAAGCTGGAAACTCCATATCTTTAATAAAATATGACTCATCCTTTGGCTCATTTATCACGAACTCTACCGGCTCTTCTAGCCTAAATAAACTCTCCAAGCGGACTGAATCCAGTATCTCCACTTGAGAATCCTTGCCTTCTTGCTCCTTTGGTGAAAAATTCTCTACAAAAGATCCGACACCTTCTAAATAAACACACGACTTATCCTCAAATATGAATTGTTCCTCTTGTTCCTTATCCTCTATAAATGAATGATTTTGTTCCTTTTTCTTACCATCATCACCTTGAGTGCTCAAAAGTACTAGCTTAGATTCCAACTTTTCAATGCCATGCTCTTTATCCCTTAATAAATGTTCTTGACTTTTAATTATTTCCTTTTGAGTCCTTATTTTCTCTTCTTGAATTCTAAACTTTTCCTCTTGAGTCCTTAATGTAGCCTCCAACTCCTCCTTTTCAGCATAATATTCCCTTTCCTTTCTTATAAGCAAGTCACAAACATTTTCGGTTTCGGAGAGAATAGCTTCTTGTGTGGCCCTCCATCTTTCTTTTTCAACCCTAAATTTCTCGTCCTTACATAAAAGCTGGTTATGAAGACATTGATTCTCGGAGATACAGGCCTCTTTTGAGTAAAGTAGTTCTCGATTCTCTCTTTTCAATTCTTTCATTTGTGCTCTCAAAGTCCAAAGAGAATAAGAATCTTCAGCCATGGATGGTGATGAATACAGATCTTGTGATTGTGCATGAAATTGTTTTATCTCCTCTCTTTCTCTTAGTAGATCATTCATTCGTTGTTTCAAAAGATATAATTCATTATCTTGGATCTCATCTTGCATCATCTTGAAAGATGTTTAGAATTGTTCCTGCAAAGAACAATCACCAAATTAAAACAAAATAAAAATAAAATCTCAGATCAACTCAATCAAAGATATTAAACAAACAACACCGCTGTTCCCCGGCAACGGCGCCAAAAACTTGACCGGTGTCTAGCAAGTGTACTAGATCGGCTAGTAATATAGGGAAATATAGATTAAGACCCCAAAATATCGTACCCAAGGGAACATGGATTGCTAAGGATAATATCTATGTATGAATTAAATTAACCCGAGATTGTTTCCCAAATGTTTTTGATTTAAAGGTAAAAATTAAACAAAATAAACAATTAAACAAAACAAAAGCTAAAACATGAATTAAAAACAAAGCAATAACTGAAATTCTCTTGCTAAAGAAACTATCCACCTTAACTTTCATTGTAATGACTTAAATTCAATAGAAACACCAGTGATTATGAAAAAACTAGTAGTAAACCAAGATATCTTTATTCAAGTATATCATTCTTAGTATTAAACTCATAGACAAATCTAATACTTAGCATGAAAATCTAGTTTTAACTTCCTAAATATTCATTGAAGCCTTTCTCAAGTGATTCAATTCCAATTCATTCTTGGTTCCTCCTCTCTTAGTATTAATCAATAAAATTCACACATAATCATCTCATATTTCGGATAATAATCATGCATAAACATTAAAGAGTCAATCCAAGAACATGCAAATCATTAACTATGTCAAAACCAATTTTTAGTTATTTATTCAATAAACCAACAATTAATCTCAACACAATCAAGGATAAGAATATGCTTAAAACCAAGAAATAATCAACTGATATTGAAATTAAGCTCAAAATAAAGTCAGAACAATGAAAATATAAGATTTCAAAGTTCCATTAGCAAAAGAAGAAAAACTATTTACTAAACATGATTAAAAACAAAAGACAAAGTTGAAAAGAAAAACAGAAAAACAATGTAAAATAAACTAAGCCTAATTCTAAGATGGATCCTAATTGATTCTAAGATTGGATTCTTTCTTTGGTGTTTAAGTCTTCTATTTATAGGCAAAAGCGTGGTAGATTTCTTCCAAAACTACAGAAACCAAATAGGAAGTGAATTCTGCTCAAAACAGGAAATCGAAAATTCTTCGCGCAATTGGAGAATCAAATCACGTGGCCACGTTTCCATTTGTGCACTTCCTACATGTGACCACGTGTATGCAAGCTTGCCATGTGTGGTCCTTCAAAAGAATCCACGTGGTCACGTGGTCTTCATTCCTCCTTCTTTAATTCTTCACATGGCCACGTTCCTCATGCTCTTCTTCTTCACGTGGCCACGTGATGAATCCTTCAATGAACTCACGTGGTCACGGCTCAAGGCTCTGGACTAGACGTCAACTTGTCTTGCATCAATTCTTCATATTTGTACTTTTAGCCCTAAACTTTACCCTTTTTACACTTTAAGCCTTTTTATGTCAAATTAAACCTGAAAAACACCAAAATTTATAATTAACTTCAAAAACATAAAACTAATAAATTAAACTCAAATCAAACCTAATTATCACAAAACTAACCTAATTAAACACCTAAAAACATCATATAAATGACCATTATCATATCCTTTTGTTCCTGATACATAACCCAAAAATACACCCTTACTAGCCCTTGAAGCAAACTTATCTTGGTGGAGTTTAGTATGTGTCATATAGCATAGACAACCAAACAACCTTAAATCAGTAAAATCTTGTGACTTTTGAAATAAAACTTCATATAGACTCACCCAATTCAATACAACAGTAGGAAGTCAATTGATAAGATATGTTGCATGTAAAATAGCCTCTCCCCAAAACCGAACAAGCAGATGAGCTTGTAATAACAAAGCCCTAGCCACTTGCAGGAGATGCCTATGCTTCCTCTCAACCCATCTATTTTGTTGAGGACTGTAACACAAGTCCTTTGATGAATGATGCCAAAATCAGTAAAGATAGTTTGACAAGAATGGCCTAGAAACTCCCCTCCATAATCAGTTCTCACAACCTTAACCTCTTTGCCAAATTGTGTCTTTACCATTTTAATGAACTTCAAAAGAGTAGAACTTATTGATCCTTGGACTGCATAAGAAAAGTCCAGGTACACCGATTACAATCTTCCATAATGGTTAAGAAGTAAAAAGCTCCTGATAATGCCTGCTGCTTATAGGGTCCCCAAACATCAACATGCAACAAGTCAAACAAAACCATGTTATGACTATCACTAGCTGGAAAATGTTGTTGGGTCTGTTTGGATTGTGCACAAACATCATAAGGAATAGTAGGAAAAAAAACTTGTATTATTTGAAAAACCAAGTTTTTGTACAACCCCTGTAGAAGGGTGTCCAAGTCTCTTATGCCAAAGAGAGTTATTACAAGAAACTGCATTAACTAAACACATTTCATCAGCTTTACAAGAATGTGTTCTAATTGCATGTTCATCAAATGAACTAGCATCAAAATAGTAAAGATCTCTTGTAGCCTTCCCAACTGCATAAAATGCCTTAGTCTTCAGGCCTTTCAGCATGCAAAAAGTCAGATAGAAGATGCATATCAATGATTCAGCCTTCAAAAGCTTACTGACTGATAGCAAATTGTGTTTGAAGGTAGGAATATACAAAACATCTGTTAACAAAATATCCTTATTGAGTCTTATACTCCCAACCATATTTACCTCCTTAACTGAACCATCATGCAAATGAACATTTTTGGACTTATGGACAGGATGAAGACGACAAAAAATACTTTTGTCTCCAAAAATATGACTGCTAGCTCCTGTGTCTATTATCCAGCAAACATGCTTGAAGCACACATTATTTACAGATAGGAAGGAAGAATTACCTGCAAACTCTTGAGCAAAACTGACAACCTCATCTTGAATCTGCTTTCCTTTCATCATATTCAATAATTCTTGCTGAATTAACTCTCTCATGCTGAGATTATCAATGTTAGTTACTTCCTCACATGTATCATCTCGATCCATTAGTGATTCTGCCATATTTACCTGCACAACCTTATGTCCCTTCTTTTTCTGTTGTTTCTTGAGATCCACATACCATTCCGGATATCCATGGAGTTTAAAACAAGTCTCCTTGGTATGTCCAGCCATTCGACAAAAACTACAATTCTTATCTTCCTTCTTCTGCTTACCAATAACTCTCTGCCCTCTCGTATTATTGGTTAGTATAGTAGCATTGGCCAACAATGCATTATTGTCACTTATTTCAGCATAACTATCTGAAATTTGTCTCTGTTTTTCTGCATTCATTAACATGGAATAAACCTTGTCTATGTTTGGATACAGATCCATCATTAATACTTGATTTTTAATGTGATTATAAGATTCATTCAGTCCCATCAAAAACTGAATAATTTTGGCATTCTCACTCAACTTCATAATCTTGCCAGAAACATCACAAGTGCATCTTCCACAAGTACATTGAGGAACGGGAATAATACATTGTAACTCATCCCATAGTTTGCATAGTTTTGTGAAATACATGGACAAACTAGAGTTACCTTGTGTAATTGTACCAATTTCTCTTCGCAACTAATACTCTTGAGGTCCAGAAGAATCACCAAATCGTTTCTCAAACTTATCCCAAAGATCCTTGGCAGATGACACATACAAGAAAGCTTCATGTAACTCCTTGGTAAGTGAATTAAGAATCCAAGATTCAACCATAGCATTCACACTAAGCCAATCTTCATATTCGTCTGAATCCTCAGCAGGCATTTTAATCATTCCCATAACAAAACCTAGCTTATGTTTCGCAGCCAGTGCCTTCTTCATTGAGGTACTCCATGTGCGGTAATTGAAGCTGAATATGGAGTAGTAACTAGATTAATATCTGGATTATTAGAACTCTGTAAATCCAATGGTTTCTTCATAGTTTCGATTCCAGCTAGGTTTCTTCTCCGAGCAACTTCTTCTCAATCTCTGCAATCTTGCAATAATGGATCTATTGGCACTTCTGCCATTGATCTCAAGATTATGCAATAAAGCTTATAAACTACCACAAAAACTGGAAAAGAAAACTTCAAATCGGATCTAGCTCTGATATATAAGAAACAGAGATAGCAAAAAGAAGAAGTCATTCATTTATTTTATTTTTGTTCAATGAACAACAGAGTGCTAAAAACTTTATATAGAATGCTGCATAACAGAAAAACAAACTAACAGACTAACTACAGTTACAAGAAATAAAATAACTATAGTTACAAGAAAGTAAAAAAGTAACTATAGTTAAAATATAAAAAACCCGTTGTACTTCTTCAATGTATTGTAATGTATTGGGTAATGTAATGAATTAAGAAATGTAATGTAATGCAATGTAATTGTGATTATATTACTATGTTTGGTTACATTAGTAATGTAATGTAAATACTAATACATTTCTATATTTAGTTGAAAATATGAAAGAAAAATAGCTGAAAATTTTAAATGTATAATGCTTATATATGGCTTGATTAATGACTATAAATTGATCATCAAGTTTTTTATCTAATGGCTATGATTAATCTACTTGTCCACTTATGCATCCAATTTATCTTGTTATCAAATTTTTACCAAAATTATTCTAAAATTATCCAAAAATATTATTTAGGTTGGTTTTAAAATTTTAGCCCAAAACGAGTTCGTTTAGGTATATTTCAGAGTTCAAAATTCAATTATCAGTCCGAAAATTAAATTTTTAGATTTATCTAAAAATTAATTTTTCAATTCTAAAAATTTATTTACATTATTTCAAAAGATTTTATAGGATCAAAATATTTTTTTAATATTTGTAAAATATTTTTTAGCCGGTCAAAGTTTGGTTAACTATTTACGGTTCTGCTACTTATTTTTATTTTTTACTTTTGGTAGCCTAAATCAATTTATTTTTATTTCAAATTATATCACCGTACTCGTTATAAATAATACTTTTCAGTGATATAATAAAAATTTTACAGTTTTGGGCGACCCTCAAACAATATTATTCACTATGATCATGTTAAAATTAGCATTAAAATAAATTAATTCATGTTAAAAATATATTAATTCATTAAAATAAAAAAACTAGCATCAATACTCCAATTTCATATTAAAAATATTTTACAAAATCTTTGAACTCGTAAAAATAATATAATGAAAAATACGTAATAAAATTGAAGGATTTGGGAATACATTAGTAAATATATTCACAAATACGTTTGTAAACATGATTACCTTACATTATTAAAAATTTGTGTTAACAAACAAAAAATTAATTATATTTTGAATTACGTTACATTACAATCCGTCTTACCAAATATAGCCTCAGAACTTGTTAAAATCACTATCTATAAGCACAAATAATCTGACGTGGCATTTCTATTGCTGACTAAGCACAAGCAAGAAACACAGAAAAAATTGAGAGAGCACATAAAAATCAAACTGAAGATATCACACTCAATCAGGGAATTTCTTTTTCAAGCCACATTTATTCAAATATCTGAAATCTTAAACATGGAAAGCCAAATTCAGTTAATTAGAAAAAAAAAAGAATGAAAAATAAACACCGAAGAAACAAAATCTCCAATATCAATCGAGAATGGATGATTCTGAATCGAAAACCAAGAGAGAGAAAGAGAGGTTGGGAGAGATTGCCTTTTCTTTTTCACTGATATAGAGGATATGTGTCTATTTGTAATTGGTCATATCAAATGCGCAAATTTAAATTATTTTCAAATGCATTTTGTGCTCATAGGTCAATGTCCAATTGAATATGGTCATCATTGATTGAATAAAGAAAAATATTTGAATTACATAATTCATTGATTGAGAGTTTAATGTTAAAAAAATAAACCTTTAAAAATTTAATATAGTAAAACAAATGTTAAAAAATTTAATAATAAAAATTTAAAAGTTTGGAAGTGTTTTTGCCTATTAAATATGCGGGAAAGGAACATATTCTAAACTTTGCAGAAATCATGGCAAGTATAGGTAAAGGATAAGTTATTTAAATTAAATTTATATTGGTCAGCACCAACTTGTCTGGCCTTCAAATAACTATGGAGTCGCATGCTGCAATTATTTTGTAAAAGAGGAATATGATTATTAATTATATTATCATTTAATCAATCAACTTTTCTTTTTAAAAAAAAAAGACAAAAATAAAAAGGATTGACCGACAAGATCACAGGCAGCCAGCAGGAGATGCGCCTGTGAAATGGAGTGGATGCATTAAAAAAATTACCTGACGGATAAATTATAAATACATTGAAAACCAACTTCAAGAGGAGAGACCGATCAAAATAGCAGTACATACGGTACGGAACAATTTAAAAAATTTATAAATTTTTATATTATTTTAAAAATTAAATATGATTATTATTATTATTATTATTATTATTTTAAAAATTTGAGACAGTTTGTTATGGCTTTTTATAAAAATTTGATACAGTTTAGTTTGATTTTTTTATACTAAATAATACAATATTATACAATCCAATAATTCGAATAATTTAATATTTTTAAAAATTTATAAAATAAATTTGCACAATAATAAATTAAAATACAATTAAAATATCTCAATAAATACAATTAAAATTTTAATCAAAGTAAAAAATAAAAAAAATTAATATTTGACAGTCTTTTTTTATTATATTGGCACTAAGTTGAAAATCTTAAGAAATATTTAAAAAAATATAAAAATTAAATAATTAGACCACAAAAAAATTTAAACATTAAATACGCAATTTAAGAATTTACGCATATATAGTAATTATCTTATTTAAACTTTTTAAATGTTTGAGTTTATGCATTTAAAACTAAAAGTGTAGTCAATCTCAACCGGTTTCAGCAACAAATGAGAATTTCGATTGTAACAAGGGTTAAAGAACTTTTAAATTTGTCCAAAATCCTTCCTCAAATAATTTAATTTTTAATATTTTAAAAATTATTAATTACTTAAATTCAATTTTTAATTTCCTCAAATAATTCAAAATTAAAAATATTCTCATGTAATAATTTTCAAGTTTAATTCTTAATTCCCTCTAAAAAGTTTTAATTTTTTCTATTTTATCATTTTAAAATGTATAACTAAAATTTTATTATGTATAATAACTATATAGAATTACATTATTAATTTACATATTCACATATTGAGTCAAAAATAAATGGACACTAAAAGAAAATAAAATTAATTAATAAGGTGATTATATATTCATATAATTAAATTAATTAATAAAATTTTATTATATATAATAACTATATATTTTTACATTAATGATTTAAAAATTAATTACTTATATAGGTATTGTGCAAAAATAGATAAGTGCTAGTTGAGTAACGCTAAAAGTAAATGAAATTGATTGGTGAGTTGATTATAAACTCATAAAATACATTAATTGGTAAATTTTCTTTTTATATAATAACTATATATAATTATATTATCAATTTATATACTTATATATGTATTATGTTAAAAATAGATGAATACTAGTTGGGTGATATTAAAAGCAAATAAAATTAATTGATAAAATAATTATATACCTATATAATTATATGAATTGATAAATTTCATTATATATAATAATAATAATTGTATATAGTTACACTATTAATTTATATATTTGATTATTTGTACAGATATTATAATAAAAATAGATGAGTAATAGTTGAGTGATGCTAAAAGTAAATGAAATTATTGGCAATGTGATTATATACTCATATATTTACATTAATTGATAAAATTATATATATATATACACACACATTTTTCATTTACATACTCATATAGTTATTGTGCCAAATATAGATGAGTACTAGTTGAGTAACACAAAAAAATAAATGAAATTAATTAGTAAAGTACTCATATGATAAATTGTTTCACTTACATATTTATATAGATATTTGTACAAAAAGAAAAATTAAGTTGCAGTTGAGTGACATTAAAACTAAATTAAATTAAACACAATTTATTTTAGTTACATATTCATATTCATATAAATATATTAATTATTATAATAATTAAATTTATTTTATTAATAATTAAAATAATAGGTTTATTTATTAACTAATTATTATTTTAATTTTGTGCATTAAAATATTTAATACACATAATTATGAAGTTAGGTTTATAGTTCAAATAGAATAAAAATTAGGGTTAATTATAAATTAAGGACCATATTATAGTATGTTTTTCAATGTCAAAACTAACTTTTGAAGCTTTATAATGCCAGTCTCCAATTTCAACTTTCCTTTCAATTAAGAGACTCCGTTGCTATTTTATCGCTATTCTGACGGAGTCCTTCAATTGAAGGGGGAGTGAAAGTTGGGAATTGATATTCTAAGATTTCAAACATAGTTTTGACATTAAAAAATATCATATAGATTGGATCTTAATTTGTAATTAATCCAAAAAATAAATAATATTTATATATAAATTATTAGATTATGGATAATAATTAATAAATGTAAATTTTTGGTCCAACGATACACTTAAGTTCGGTTCTGGTCAAAGTTAAATGTATAGTTAGGTTTTGATTTTTTTTTTTTAGTATTTTAGTTCATTATATGATTCAGATTCATGTACAACCTAAACTCAAATATTTGATTTGCGCTTATATCTGTCACCATATCATCGGAAATTAAAAGAGATTTTCACTTCAAATTCTTTTGAATCTCACATGAAAGCCCATACACTACTAAATTAATTAATTAATTAATATTATGTATAAATAATATATATTAATAATAACTAACATTAATTAAATTAAAAATAATTCCAAAATATTTAAATTAATGAATAATAACAAAAATGGCATGACGTTCAAAGCAAAAAAATACATGATTAACGAGATACTGCCAGATATTGAATCCATGGCTCCCATAACTTGGGATGAATATGTGCCCGTAAATCCATTCACAGGTTGAAAATGGGATGAGCAATGGATATGAACTTGAGAAAATTACATCATTTTCCTTCACTTTCTATTTTTTTTAAAAAAAATGACATGTAGATTATTTTTACTTTCATTTATACATTGAAAAAGTGTCCCATTTTTAATTTTACAGGTTTTGATATATCAAAAATAGCCCCTCTTTTTCATAAACACCTCTCATAAACCATCTCTTTGAAATCTCTTACTGCATTTTTCTTCTCTTTTCTTACCTTCTTTCTCGCCTTGTCTTTTGCTTTAGACTTCCAGATTCCAATTTTCTATTTCTTTTAAGTTTTTCTATTATCATTCTTTTTTGTCCATTTAAATCATTTATGTAAAAATCTCTTAATAAAATCTAATTTCTTCAAACTTCTTCTATTTTCTTATGATATATTTGCATTTTAATGGCTCATGTTTTTTATTCTTCTTCTATTGTGATGTGATTTAAAACAAATACTTGAGAATTTGAATTTTTGCATGCTTAGAGTTAAGAAATCAAGTTAAAGAGAATGTATGCCCATTAAGTGTTCGAATATTTTTATGTGATTTAAAAGAAATGCTTGAGAATTTGGATTTTTGCATGATTAGAGCTGAGAAATTAAGTTAATGAGAATGTATGCCTACTAAGTGTTCGGCATAATGCTTGACAAAGATATTGGTGACTTTTTTGTTATTTTGCCTTGAATTGCAAGGGTTTTGGCTAGAATCACTTGAATCAAACAATTAAAGGCTATTTTATTTATACAGCTTTTCGTTTCATCTTAAAATTTTATAGGTAGAATGTTATTAGCTTGTGATTTCAAGTGACATTTATAAGGTATATATAATGTATACCCATATGTATACCCTCAATAAGTGTCAAATCAGGTTAAATAACATATTAAAGTGATTTCAAGTCAAATTCATATGGGTATTCACAATATAACCATATGTATACACTATATACCTTCTAGTAAAAATGTTGTTAGAGTTTTAATTTTTTTTCCTTTCCATGATCATTTGTTAGTTGTATTTTTGAATTGTAGATTTAGTCAATGTTTAGCTATTAAATTGTTAAACGTTAAAGGAATTTTTACTATGGATAGTAAAATAAAAACATTAGAGAACCATAGATAAAGAGTTCGCTAATTTTTCAAGAATGTGAGCAGAGGCTAGAGTTGGACAAAAAGAAACAAAAGGAGAAATGGGAATTGAAGTTGCATAAATTGAGAAGACCATTGATTTATATGCTGATGTTTGTGATATTGATTTCATTATTCTTGGTTTTCTTTTAACGATTAGTGGTGATTTTCTCATCCACTCATATTAATTAAGCAATTATAATGTGTAATCTTTACAAATTATTTAGAAAAAATTTTGATAATTTAAAATTTTTTCACATTCTAGTTTAAAATTGTGTAAGGATTAATATTATTATGTTGTCCATTAGTTATTTTTAATTAAAAGTCATCAATTTCCGCATAAATGATTAATGACTTAGTATACTATTAACAAAGTGATATGTATACAATGTATACTTTGTGTGATACACTATATACCATGTGTATATACGTTTTATAATTTGTATACATTGCATACTTATATTTATATTGTATATAGTATATACCTTGTTTGTATACACAGTATATCACGTGTGTATACACTAAATACCATGTGAATATGCTTTATACCTTGTGTACATTGTATTCCCTATATTTATAAATTATATACACTATATGTATACATTGTATATCATGTGTGTATGCACTTATACCTTGTGCGTATACATTATATACCATGAGTGCATACATTGTATATCCTTTATGTATACACTATACACCGTATATGTATACATTGTGTATCATGTATACATTGTATTCCTTGTATGTATACAGTAGGTATAGCCCATATACACTGTATGCAAGTAGTACATAACTAGTTTCACACAAATATTTCATCAAATAAGTGGTATGCAACTGGTTTTCAATAAAGATAAGAAACCTAAAAAGTTTGAACAGCATATAGCTAAACTAATAACAATTATTCACAACATCAAATATCAGTTAAAAATCAATTGTAAGATTATTGCATATTTATAATTATTAGAAATCAATGATCAAAGATGGATTCGGGAATTAAGGATAAAACTTGCATAATTTATTTATAAATCAATAATATGATATGGAATGGATGAAAAATTGTAGATGGATTAATTAATTATAAAATTACATAAATACGCTGATGAAAAAGCAAATAATGGAAAAGAAATTGAAAGAAAATCTTATTTGAGAACAAATGGAGTTTAAGTTGGAATTGGTAAGTAGAAGGTGAGCCATTTTTGAAAGAGAAAATTTTAAAAATTGGTAACTATGAAAAAGAAAATTTTAAAAAATGACAATTATGAAAACTGGAAACGAGAGGGGGTAAACATGAAAGGTTTTTTTTTTCTATGGCATTTATTTAGAAATCCCTTAAAAAAATCTTTAACGATCATATGGGTCATCTTGTGACCCAATATTTGGGTCATTTTGGATTTACCTGCAAATTGATCCTAACTTAACCTAAATTTTTTTGGGTCATATGAATTGGGTTACATACAGGGTTGGATTTGGATTATTTACATACGTGTTGTAAATTGAAGTTTAATTGAAATTCACTAAACCAAAGCAACGGCAGAGTGGACTGTGAAAGTTTAAGAAGAAGCGGTACTTTATTATTTACAGAATAGAGAATTTATACATTGTTGAGTACAAGGTTATAGAGTGAATGTAATCTTTTAAATATACTAGAGTACAATCAAAACAAGAGTTCTATTTTGAGTAGAATACTCTATCACTCCCCCGTAAGTTGAGCAGGGGTTGACACCAGCCTCAACTTGGATCGCAATAACTGAAAGCGAGATTTTGTAAGAGCCTTGGTAAAAATATTTGCATTTTGATTATAGGAGTTGATGTAGCAGGCTATCAGTTGTTTCTTGGAAACAAGATCACAAACAAAGTGAAAATCTACCTCAAAATGCTTGCTGCGTGAATGAAAGATGGGATTCATGGTGAGGTAGGTGGCACTTAAGTTGTCACACCAAACCAGAGGTGGAGAGGAGCCAAGGAGACCGAGCTCACGAAGTAGAATTTGGAGCCAAATAATTTCACTAGAGACAGTGGCAAGAGCTCGATATTCAGCCTTCGTGGATGAGCGAGCCACTGCTTATTGTTTCTTAAAGCACTAAGAGATTAAGTTGTCACCAAGATAAATGGCAAAGCCTGAAGTAGATTTTCTATCATCAATAGAACCAGCCCAATTAGCATCCGAATAACCATGCAATTGTAGAGAAGAGGAGGCAAAAAAATGAAGACCATGATCAAGAGATCCTTTAAGATACCGAAGTATCTATTTTACTGCTGCCCAATGACCCATGGTAGGACAACTCATAAATTGCGCCACTTTGTTTACAGCAAAGGCAATGTTGGGTCGAGTTATTGTTAGGTACTGTAAAGAGCCTACGGTTTGTCGATAATGAGAGGGATCCAATAGCAGTTCACCAAGTTGAGAGTGAAGTTTTTCACTTGGATTGAGGGGAGTTGAAATGGGACTACAGGTAGACATCTTGGTATGCTCCAAAATGTCCAAGATGTATTTCTTTTGAGAGAGAAACATACAAGAAGTGGAATGAATTGCCTCCAACCCTAGAAAATAATATAGTTTGCCTAGGTTTCTAATAGAGAATTTCTGTTGTAAAGAAGTAATAATACTATGAATGGTTGAAGTACTATTACCTATGACAATGAGATCATCCACATAAATGAGATAGAAAATCTTTACTGAAGCAGTGCACAAGAAGTATAAGGAGACATTAGACTTGGAACCGTGAAATCCCAATTGACGAAGAGCAAAAGTAAGACATTGATGCCACATGCGAGGAGCTTGTTTTAAGCCATACAAGGACCTCCTTCGTTGACAAACATGATCGGGAAATTGAGAGTTAACATAACCAGGGGGTTATTTTATAAATACTGTCTCATTCAATACACCATGAAGAAATGCATTTGAGACATCAAGCTGAAGAATCTGCCATTTGAACATAACAGCTAAGGAAAGGACAAGGTGAATAGTTGTAGGTTTGACCATAGGACTGTATCTTTCAAAGTAATCAAAACTAGGACATTGGTGGAACTTTTTAGCAACCAAACGGGCCTTATACCGATCAATAGATCCATCAGCCTTCTTTTTGATACGAAACACCCATTTGCAATCGATAATGTTATGAGAGGAAGGAGGAGGTACAAGTTCCCATGTACCATTAGACACAAGGGCATTGTATTCAGCATCCATGGCCTGAAACCATTCAAGAACCTTCTGAGCTTGTGTGAAAGAAGTAGGTTCAGTATTGTTGTCCATGCACTACAAGAAAAATTCATTTTGCCGACGGAAATTGAGTGAATTTTCATAGGAAAATGCAATTACCGACGGAATTTAGCAACAGATAATGGCATTAGAGATCCGGTTGTAGGTACTTTTAATGACAGAAATTTCGGACGGGAATCATAGTCCGTCGGTAATTCCCTTGGGAGGTGCAAACCAAAGACTGTCATCATTTGCCATATTTACCGACGGATTCAAATTTCGTCGTTAAATTTACCGACGGAATTAAATTTTTGGTCGCTAAAGTTCCCTACGAAAATAACAAATCAGTAGGCAAATTTCCAACGGAATGAAATGTTCCGTAGGTAAATTTAGCGACGGTATTTATAATTCATCGGTAAATTTGCCATGTGGTAAAAAAATTTGCAACGGAGTTTTTCGTCATTATTCCGTTACTGAAAAAAATTTGTTAGACCTTTAGCTTTGATTATATGCAATTTGTCATAATTCATTATCTCCATTCATTTCTATGGAAAAATGAGGCAGTTAATTAGCAAAGTAAAGACACTCTTCAAGAGTTTTCTTAATGAGAGCAAAAAGATTAGAGATTTTTCTTTTTTTTTTATCTATTTAATAACTTTTCTTTAAAATTATAGGGACTTATGCTATTAACATTATTATTATAAATTCTCTATTTAATTTAATTTTTAAATAAAATTTCTGCTTAATAAACATTTTTAAATAAAAAGTTTAAAATTAATTTTCAAATATTTATCTAAAAAAAAATTCAACTCTAATGCTATAGTTTAAAGAAAAGGTTCAATTTAGTCCCTCAACTTTAATGCTATAGTTTAAAAAAATAAAGTTTTTAAAAGAAAATAAAAAAATATAACAATTATAATTTATAACAACAATTGATTTTTATGAAAATTACCGACGGAAACATGATTCCGTAGGTAAATTACCAATGAAATCATATTTTCATAGGTAATTTACCGACGGAATCATATTTTCGTAGGTAATTTACTGACGATATCATATTTTCGTAGGTAAATACCGATGAAATATTATTTTCGTCAGTAATTTACTGACGGAATCATATTTTCGTAAATAAATACCGACGAAATATAATTTTCGTAGGTAAATACCGACATAATATTATTTTCGTCGGTAATTTACCGATGAAATATTATTTCCGTCGGTAATTTACCAATGAAATCATATTTTCGTAGGTAATTTACTGACAGAAATATTATTCCGTCGGTAAATTTTGTGGCCTATTTCAGGTGCAAAAATTGGCACCAATTTAACGACGAAATTTTTTATTTTCGTCGGTAAAGTTTGGCAAGATAATTTTCTTCCATTATTTACGACGGATTTGTTATTCCGTCACAATACACATTTTTCTACAATTTTCCCTACGAAATAATTTTTTTCGTCGCTAATTAGCAACGAAAAATATTCCATCGATAATTTTCTGTCAGGAATTGGGATTTTTCTTGTAGTGGTGGCATAAAGAAATACTTTGGGTTTCAAGGACCTAGTCTGGAAACGGGTAACCATTGGATGTTATTGTGGGGAAGAGGAGCATGAGATGATGCCGAGGCAGTAGGGGATGAGAGTCCTGGGGAATAGGAGTTAGGTGTTTGAGGTAATAGGGAAGTAACGGGTCTGTACTGCTGCGTATCATCATTTTTCCTTACATGTACGGGCGCACACCTTAGGCTAAGGGAAGTAACAGGTCTGCACAGCCTCTTATCATCATTTTCCTTTACTTGCGCGGGCGTGCACCTTAAGCTCTGTCCCTACATGGTCATGCATCCCCAAGCAGGGATGTATGTGCGGTCGTGTATCACAGCCTCACTTGTTGAAGGACTAGAGGACTGAGGAGAGGTGTGAGAGCAGGTGATGGAGGTGATATACATGAAGATAGTGGATGAAAAATAATGGATGGACTGGGTGAAGTGTTGTCTGCAGTATGGGTAGCTGGAGCAACTCGTTACTTACTGGAGAAAGGATATACCTGCTCATCAAACAGAACATGGTGTGAGATATAAAATTTAGAAGTGGAAATATCAAAGCATTTATAACCTTTGTGTTATTTACTATCTCCAAGAAAGACACAAGGTGAAGAACGTGCTTCAAGTTTGTTGTGAGTATAGGGACGCAACCAAGGATAACACAAGCAACCATAGACTTTTAGAAATTTATAATCAGGAACAAGACCAAAAAGTTTGTGAAAAGGATTGTCAAAATGTAATTGAGCCATAGGAATGCGATTAATTATGTACACAATAGTGTCAAATGTAGTGGGCCAAAGATGGCAATTAATTAGCATAATGCACGAGGGCAAAACCGATTTCAACGATGTGTCGGTGTTTCTTTCAGCACAACTGTTTTGTTCCAATGTATAAGGACATGAAATGCGATGGGTAATGCCATGATGGCATAGATATTTTATGCGAATTTGAAATTCCCCTCCCCAATCGAATTGAAAGAATGTTATAAGACAACCAAAATACTTTTCAACAAGCAATTTAAATGAGTGGAAAGTGGAAAGAACATCAGATTTTGATTTAAGAAAATAAATCCATGTATACTTGCTGTAATGATCATAAAAGATGACATAGTAACGGGAATCATCTAGTTCAAGTATAGGGGAGAAACCCCAAATGTCTGAATAGATGAGTTCTAATGGTGCATGCACAACAAAAATTTAAAGAGACAAAAGGTAATTTATGAATTTTACTAATTGAACAAGCATGACATAAGGTGCTATCAGTCTTTGAAGGACAAGAAATATTATTGAAAGATAATAATTTTCGGACAATAGGAATGGAAGCATGGTCTAATCTAGCATCACTACAAAAAAATACATTTTACCGACGAAATCCATCAGTCAGTAAAATGCTCGTAGGTACCAAATTATCGGTGAAAAATTTTGTTGGTAAATATTACCGACCGATTTACTGACGGAATTATAAAAAAATATTCCGTTGGTAATTTTATTTAAAATACGTCGCATGTTTCGTCGCGTTGACCTTTTAGCGACGAAAAATTTTGTCGATGAACCATCGGTAAAATTTAACGAATAAATTATAAATTTATTTTAGTATATACAATGACGGATGTTTTCGTCGATAATTTTGTCAGCAAATATATTTAGTATAATATTAAAATTATTGGAATGGTAGCGACGGATTTTGCCGTTAGTAATTTGTCGGTAACATATTAGTTTTCTATTTATTTTTTATAATTTTTTGCAAAAATTATATATTTCGTATTTCTAAATCCCAAATTAAACCCGATGAAGTCAATATAAAAGTATAAAATCTAAATTGAAGGCATATATTAATTAATAATTTTAATATATAACAAAAATAATTTATAAAAAAAGTTATCTAAAATTTGTACAAATATTGTATAAATTACAATGCCAAAAACATAAAAGTTAACACTAAGTACTCTTAAAACATTCTTAAAAACAATGAAAACTTTAAATTATTAAACCTGTCTTAAGCACGCAACACCACGTTAATCAACCTTCAATATAAATTTTGAAACTAGAATTACGATCAACTGTAGAATATCTTGCATAAATTCCAGGTTAATCTGCTTCAAGTTTTGGTATCTAGGCTACAAAACACAAGAAACATATAGCCAAAATACTATTTAGCTATAGAAAAATATAGCATACAAATATCACAAAAAAAGCCTCAATTACCCTGAAAGAGCAGCTATAATTCTATCTCCAGCCTTATTCATCTCACAAAAATCAAGAACCTTAATTAAAAAAAATGGAGTTTATACCAATTGGTTCTTTATCCATTTTTCAATTCAGAAAATCTAGGAACAACCATCTTACTTTTCATTGACATAAAAATTGTACATCTCTTGAATAAGTAGAAATAAAATACTAGCTCTGTAAAATCTACCAGTTTAATGAATACTGAAAGCTAAAACTATTCATAACAGTTGATGCTGTCCCACCAATAATGTTTATTATTTCCTCAAAATAGTACAAGACAACTCCTTGTTGAATTTATATTAGTCTTAGTAGTTCTCTCATTCATTTGTTTCCTCAAAATGAGACAAGTGTATCCCAAGAAATACTTCAAAAAAAAACTAGAAAAGAAATGTTAATCTAAAAGAAAATTTTTACATAGTATATACCCGATAGAATAAACTTCAATGTGTGGGTGACATTTTTAAATTTTGTTATATGAAAAAAGATGTCAAGCTCACTGAAAGATTGATAGCTAATTTAGTAGGTATAAACCAACTGTCCTTCTTGCCCTGCATATACAGATTTTAGTGATACAGTCAAGTAATACTTGTAACCAGCTAGATCATCAGCACAAAAAAGACTAGAACACAACAGATTAGATAACCTGCTGAAGTTATCTGAATCTCGGTCAATGTATTCATAGTATACTCTCGATTCATGAAGAATTAGAGAAAAAAAATCAATGTAAGACTATCAGGGAGGATTCTCCTATGACTTCAAATAAAAAGGTCACGATGAAAATCAAAGTTTTTAATGCTTAAAAAGCTTAAGAAATCAAAGTTTGATATCATACTAAAGAATTAAAATTATTGCTCCATAATCATTGGTAAGCATTACAAAACCCCACACATATTTATTGTCAAAAATAACCAGCAAAATCAAATTAAAATTTGATAATCAGTATCACTTTTCTTTACATCTCTTGCTTATGGAAACTCAAAAATTTTAAAGCTCAAAATCATAGCCAAAATTTAGCATAACACAAAATGGAAGTGCAATATAATTGTTGAGCGAGAAAAATGAATGAATATGCATACATATATTCATTTAACAGCAACAATACCAATAATAATAATGCCATGCACAACATATTTCAAAATGAAAGGTACATACCACATATGTACCGTTAAAATTAACTTATCAATTCTAATTTGGCAGAAAACATCTGCATCTCCAATAACACACAACAAAATAGAGTCCCTAGCTTTTAAGCTTGAAGATTGTCAATTTAACCAAGTAATAAACTATGTATCATAACAAATCCAAACTAACATCTTCAAGATATTTCATGTTCACCATCATGTAAATTAGCAAGTCAACTGTATTAGGAATTTTATCCACAAAAAAACTCTGCCATGTGAATTTGCTTCATTTATGGAAAATATATAATTCTTGCTAAACATAGAATAAATTCTGTAAAAATTTATAGCCATAATATCTGCAGTGCAATAATAAAGAATGTAGACACTTAAAGAAGGAAGGAAACAATTGAAGTTTCATCATTACACACATTTAATAAATGATACACATATAATAATTCAAAAATGGAGAACAACAAATATAGTTAAACCCATCTCGAAAATGGAGAACAACAAACATAGCAGACAGTATAACTGAATAAAAACTAAAAAGTTGGCAAAGAATTGAATAAATGTACCTAATTGATGCTGCACTAACTATCTCATCCCCCTTTTCAAGAATTGCAGTGAAGAAACCACTATAGTTCAAGTTGGACCTGAAAGTGAAATCAATAATCCATTAACAATAAGGGTCAAGAGCAAGAAGATGAATAGAAAAAGAATAACATTAGGCTAGTTGCAAATTAACTATGTTACAAGCCATCAAAAAGCAGTAATGTCCATATCCAAATAAAATTTTGAACTCAAATAAAGTGTGCACGTGCAAATGATACATACAAGCCTCAAATTTTACATACCATTGATATTGCAGTCTTTTGTAGCACTAGAGTCTTCCAAACACCTTATCCGGTCACTCTAGCTAATCCTAGAGTCTTCAGGAGTTTCAATTACATAGGCAAGCCTATCAACAGCTACTGTTAGAAGATTAGGTGGGAATAATGACCAGATATTCCTCAGAGTTTGAGAAACATCCAACTCATATGGAAAACCAAATAGGGTAGCAAGCTGCCAAGTCAAAAGGAGGTGTATTATTATCAGTCATCTAACTGACAATTTGACAATAGTTCAGGGCCGTTTGTTGTTGAGTGACACTTAATGACACTTAAATATATTTTTGTAAGCAATTGAACGGGAAAATTAAGTATAGTATAATCACACTCTTGTTCTGTATTTTCTAATTAGCAAGAATCTCACTTAGTTTGTCTACTTAGATGAAAAGCATGCTTTACACTTAGTTAAGAGGTTAAATGATGATTTTGCCATTATTTTATCTTTCCAGGATAATAGGGCCTTGGCTTTAATCAAGTTGGATGAAAACAAAGTTTCCAGCAACCAGGTTTGGATCAGTTGGTTGATGGTTTAAACAACATCAACAAAGTCTTAACCCTTATTTCCCCCTAAGACAAGGTGATACATGTTATCCAGACCAGCATACCAACACTCAAATCCATAAAATATAATAACCAGTTTGGCTTTTAAAAAGTTACTCTATGATAGTGAGTAGGGAATCTTGTCTAAGTAAAAAAGCCAATAATGAATACAGAGAAACCAACTATTGTGGCTGAAGATGACTTGCTAATGAATGTTGACAACATGTAGGCAAAACCACTTTACCATCAAATGTGAGAAAAGAATAGAAAATTAGTAACAAGAAGCCTAGATATTAATTGAAACATCCAAGGACTATAAGACATTGTATCACCATGTTTAGTTGAACAAGATAAAATAAAAGAAACACAACTACAAAACTATTTTTCTTAAAGAAGTCAAACTGAAACATCATTCCAAATAGAACGAGCAAAAGTGATGAAATTAGAGTAAGTATTCCATCCCATATGATCCATGACAACCAATATACGGATTCATAAAAACCTATCATACTCAATGCCCGTGGGAGCACATAATCAAGAATTAATATATAACACAGTAGAAAACATATAGACAATCATTTCCCTGAGGGGACAGCTAAATTGCTAATGCTTTAAGATTTTCAAAAGAAAGTTTCAGATGCAAGACAATGGAATGAAGAAAGGATATCAATAAGATGTGAGTGGATACCTCATTGCATAGCCAACATTTTATTTCAAAGCTTACAGTCTAAACATGAGAAAATATTATTTGAATTAATATGTAGAGATTATATTCAATAGAGGACAACTAAAGAACTAGATAACAGAAAAAATTGCTCAAATTCATCACTCTTGGCACATGTACAAATTTTAAAAGGAGACAAGGATATGAAAATTCTTTAGATTGCGAGATTTAAAGTTGAAAGAATAGAAAATGTTAATAAAAGTTAAATCCAACAGTTCTCTTGAATCTTTCTTTTGATAATATTAGTCTCCACTTATACATATATACCAATGTAAAAGAGAGATAGAGAAACAACTATAAACCAACAAGTGTATTTCTCACAACTTTTAAATTAGATACCAAGCTGAAATGGTTAGCAATATCTGAACAAAAGCTAAAATTGATTAATTGATAGCTGCTTAATAGGTCCTAACTCCTACATTGTCAGCAAGTTTTCAAATAAAAATAAAAAAAGATGTACGTAACATATTAATTCAATTTTTATGTATACCTAAACAAAAACCAAATTATATAGTCAAAGCAAGCATCTTCTCCAGAATTTTTTGTGCCTCATTTGTTCTAGCTTTTGTACATAAATACCTTGAAGACTCTGGTGCAAAACAGTAAATAAGAACTATAATAAAGTTTATAGGAACAAAATACCTTTTGCCAATTGTTATTACAATAATCCAAAAGCTAGCACTAACAGGTTTGCACACCTTAATCTAATAACATCCCGGACTTTATGAAGCACTGCAAACACCAAATTTACCCCTAAAAAACAAAGACTAGATTCAGCACTGCAAAAGCAGACCTCCTAGAGAAAATAATAAAGGGCCAGATAAATCATAGGTAAGAAAATCTCATATTTAAATAAGTAAAACCAGACTTTTAATCTTCAATACCAAGAAGAAATAGAGCATTATCCTTAATCCATATAGTAATTTTTTTTTTCAGTAATTTTATAGAATTGACATTTGTTTTTGAACATGCCACACACACACACACACATAAGTTTAGAGTTATCATCTATGGAAAGTAAATCAATTAGCCTAATTGGGAAAAAAACTATATAAGAAAGGTAAACAACTAATTTAGGAATATACTATACATTCTCTAATACTCTCTCTCAAACTAAAGCATAGCTATTAATCATTCCCAACTTTACAAATATTCAACTTGAAATCCATTGAGTGCCTTTTATAAACAAATCATCTAATTGTTCTTTTATCTTTAGTGTGAAATCTACCATTCATGATATCTACCATTAAACATCAAATACTCTTATGATGCACAACATGCAGCAAAGACATTGTTTTTAGCTTGAAGATCAAAAGTTACCTTTATATATCTAGCAAGTAGCCCAGGCCTTGTCTGATAAAAGCTTGTAGTTCATCGAAACTTTTAAATGAACATATATTACCACAACCATAAAAAAAGGTAGAGCTATATACAAAATGATTGATCTTAACATTTCTGAGGTCAGCAAGGAAACTTATAGTTTTCACATTCCAAACCTCTATTAGGCCTTCTAGAAGATAAAGGAACCTTTATGCATGGGAAACAGTCAATCCTGTTATCCTCAGCTCTCCAACAATCGAATACAATCAGTGCAACAAAAGCTGTAACTTGTAGCAGGAAGTCTAGTTAAACAACCAAAGCTACATATAAATAGGTAATAAATATCAAAATTTTAAAAAGAAAAGACAAAATTCTAAAATCTGTTAGGGAAAAAAGGAAGAACCTGTAAACATAGAGAATACATGGCATGCTGCCATAGGAAGAACCTGTAAACATATAGAATACACGGCATGCAAATAAAATTTACAATCTAAAGAGCTTTCCTAAAGGGCCAAATGGATTTCTTATTGAAATTTCAAGAGTTGGTTATTTTAATGCATTTTGATGTGGTCTATATCATTAATTGATCCATCCTACAAAATTAATTATCAAAGTCCAATATTCTTTATTTCTATTGAACTATGAATTGATGTCAAGATAATTTTAATTTATGTTGAAATTTGTATATTCTTGATGAACATTTGTAAAAAGAAATTATTGTAAAGCTAAAGAGACTTCTATGAATATTATGTTGTGATAGTAGAATTTATTTTAGTTGATTAGATTTACTGCTAAACCTTTGCATAGAATTGCAATATATGAACAGGTTGCTTAACTGCAAATTAAGTTAAGTTACGTGAATAATTGTTGTTTATGGGTTAAAGAGAAGGGTGTTATAGAAAGTATATACATTTTAACTGAAAGTACCTAACATTTTATTATAGTGGCTTGAATGATTACATTTCATAAAATTTATAAATGAAAACTAGTGTTAGCTCAACTATTATATATATATATATATATATATATAAGTTTCATTTCTTTTCATTCTCTGCTTATAATAATGTGTGACATCTCATAAATAATGTACAAGGCAAAGACTAACCTTTCCCAAACTTGCTGAGTATTGAAGAAGCAAGCACGACCTATATTCAAAGCATACGAAGAAGAAAACAGACTTATCTATTAGGGTCAAGAGCAGGCTTATATTGTGAATGAACAAAGTAGTAGAAGAACTCAACATTTCCCACGTTACCATAAGAAACAGGGTCAAGAGCACGTCTACTGGTTGCAAGTTCGACAACACCATAACATTATATTATTTATTTATCATACTAGGAAGAATATAGATGCTGGTGAAAAATTCTAAAATCTCCAAACATTTACAGTTCTTCCAGCTTTTATCTATTGACACGTGCCACCATTAATTATATTAATAGAGGATGATGAGGGAATTTTTTAACTAATTCTAATTAGCTATGGCAATTTTATCATTTTGTTTTTAGCACCTAATTAAATAAACTTTAACATCCACATGCATGTGAGTTCATTATTCTTCACATAAGAAATTTGGATTGCCTATCAACCTGTGAGTTAACCATACTTAAATCACCCACTAATAAATATAAAAAAGAAAAGGATTAAAAATGGCTACACACTTTACCTCAAGATTATGTGGCTATTGAAAAGAGAGCAAGGAATAAATCCACTAAAATTGTTGCCTGCCAAATTCCTTCGAAAAAAGTAAGATTGTTATGGTTAGTCCTCAAGAAAAGCATATGGGATATGTACATGTAGAGTGGAAACTCACAGTTTTTTTAAATTATGCAAGAAGCCAAGGAAATTAGGAATAGTGCCATTCAAATTGTTATTCTACAAATTTCTGCATGCATATTCCAAAGAGAAATTAAAAGGAATTGACAAGAAAAATATCAGGAATTGAAGCTTTTTTTTCTTTCTTTTATTACTCACATATATTAAAGAGCATCCATTGACCCGAAATCCATGAGTGGCCCAGAAAGTCCATAACCATTCAGATTCCTGAAGAGGGTGAAGGCAAGACTGGGGAAGATTGATATTCACATAGAGGTGGAACTTTATTTTGGATTAATGAAGTATCAACCATAAACTAGGAAACGAAATCCACTAAGTAACAAAAACGAAAAAAAGGAGATGATGACTTACTAGAACAGAGGCGTGAGGGAGACTGGACCGCAGTTCATCGGCGATGGTGAGAGAGTAGAAATGAGTGGAGTGGGCAATGATGAGAGAGTAAAAGACGAGTGGAGTGGGCAACGGTGAGGGAGTAAAGGATGATTAGGGATTTGGGTTTGAAGGAAGGGTAGCAGAAATTTGGGATTTGGGGCTTTGCACACCCCTAGTGCATTTTGTTAGAAAAACCTAGATGGTGAAATCTGATGGGTAGTGGAGATAAGGGTTTGATCGAAAAAGGGGAGCAAATAACCCTAATTTTTTTCTAATATTAAATATAAATTATTTTATTTAAAGCCTACAGACAGATTTATCGACGCCTATAAACTATAGGAAAATAATATAATTTGATTACCATATTGGTCAGTAAATCATCTAAGAATTTATATTACCGATGGAAATTTCATCGCCACATAAGTTAAATGAGAAAATTTGTTACCGACAGACGTAACCGTCGGTAAATCGATCGCAAATTATTGGCGCCAACTTCTCCTTCCAAAGATACCAACGAATTTTTGTCTGAGATATGAATAGATAAACATTAGGAAGAATCATCTCAGATGAACAAATTCATCTTTGGATGAAAAGGAAACATAATTTGTAATGAAACTACAATCTACATAAATTGCAAGTAGCAAAATATAAATTATATATACTACCAAATAATTAAAGGATCAATCATCCTAATCGATTCATTCACCTATTAATCTAAAGAAAGGCAATGGTTAATGAACAAAAAAATAAATCATAAGTTATATACCGATGTTAGACAAAATTGCATAAAAATTAGAAGTATCAGAAGCTAAATTTAGAACTTGAGACAAGGGTTTGTAGTAAGAAATAGAAATGGGGAATCAATGAGAACCCAAGAAGTGAGAATCAAACATAACTAAGTGAAAAAAAATAGTATTGAAACATCACAAGATCTTATTTGCTTAAAAGTCACTCAAAGTTGCCTAAATTAATTAGAATTCAATATTCAAGAAAAACTTTTTGATATTGAATAACCTTTTGTCTGAAATCAAAATCTCACCGTCAAAATGGAATGTATCGAAACATAAAACACAAAGATGAGTTAAAATGGGTAGCGGATGATATAGTGGTGCAATATGCAAGAAAGGGGCAAATTGTTAGGCATAGGATTTAATATTTTATTTGTATTATATATATTTTCATAGATTTAATTAGATACTAATTCTTTTTAATTAGTTAGCTAGTGAGAGTCGGACTAGGGGTGTGTATCGATCGGGTTCGGGTGAACCTGACCCGAACCTGATTAACCCAAAATTCTTATATTTCCCTCACCCGACCCTATCCTATGTAAATATGGGGCCCCTACCTGATTAACCCCTTTTTTTGGGCCCAAACCTGAATAACCCTATGAACCCAAATTTTAATTTTTAATTTACATATTTAAATTAAAATCCTAAATTAATACAAATAAATAATATTAAATGCCATAAAAATATTTTAAAAATACAACAAACTAACAATTTCAAAATTACATTAAATATATATTATATATTAATTAATATTGTAGAGAAATTAGTTTTTTTATTTATATATTTAAAAAATTGGGTTGTTCGATCGGGCTTGGGCTAGTCGAGTTTTCACCCAACCTAAACCCGAAGTATACCTAATATCAAAAATCAATCCGACCCAATTAACCCAATTAACCCCACCCGAATTGGTCGATTTGGTTTGGGTTGGTCGGGTCGGGTTGGTTTTTGCACACCCCTAAGTGGGACAATGGGATTCTTTTTTGTTTTGGAGCATTATATGTAACCACCACATTTGGTGCCAATAAAATGAAATTCTCTACTTCATTTCAAGTTTTTGTCTCTTTTGTTTGTTTGATGTCATACTACCACTCAGCATTCTGTACGTTATTTATATGTAGTAAGGAATCTGTAGTGTGACACCCTAAGCTTAGTCCTATGTCCCTATACTCCACATAAATCTAACATTGATATTAGCACAACATTCACACACACACACACATATATATATAAATATATATATATATATATATAAACCAATATTTATAATATCATTGCGTTTACACTAATGATTTCATAGATTACATACCAGTCATTGATTATAAATAGCCTAACTTAACAGTTATCCTCTTACTCATCCTCGATGTACATGTCATGTCAGTCTTCCATTATGTTCTTGAGTACCTATTCCTGCACACAGTTAATAAACCGCGTGCTAAGCAACATTGTTGCCTAGTGGCGGATACAACTACGCAAAATTTCATTTCTCTCCTTATGAAATAGAAAATCACAATTAAATCCTTATAATTTCCTTATATTATATAAATCCATGAATTATTTTTTTATCATACTTATAATTTACTTTAAATTTCTTTATCACTTATCCTTTCAAATTAATTTCAAAATTTTCCTATACTTAAGTGAAAATTTCATTTTAGTCCTTAAAGTTGACTTTTCCTAAATTTGACCAAATTTGAGTATAATTTTGACTTGTTGAGTGTAGTTTGTATCCACATACCTCTTGATGGTTTAAAATCTCCTATTCTTCCTTCCTCATCCCTTCTCCTTCAAGCTTTCTCCTTTACCCCTAAATTTTCTTTATTGACCGAAAATGGAGAAGGATAGCTAATGAGTTTTTATCACAAATTTAAGCAATTTAAAACTATAAATCAACTCTCCTAATCAATATCTACAAGCTCATATAATATCTCCCATTAGTATCATCAGAATCTTATAAAATCATAAAAATTTCCTTACTTTCTCTTACATTTTTCCTTAGTGTTCTTGGCTTCTTTTTGATACAGCTCTTTTTCAATGTAAAGAGGAATAAATTATGAGGGTAAGGTTAAAATTTGAGCTGGAAATTCAAAGGAATGAAGCTTGATTAGATGAAAATGGAGTAAAGAGAGAGAAAATGGAGATTTTGGTTGTACTAAAGAAAGGAGGTGAAGATGGTCAATTTTCTAGGAGATTTCTAGACTATTTCTCCCTTATATATGTTGCTTTAAGTGTACCAAATGTGAGGCCAAGATTCATTCATTCACTATTGAATCCAATGGCATTAAAATTGGCCGCTTGTCACTCATATAGACACTTAGGCTTATCCTATCTTCATAAGTTCACACACACATGATTCTTACACTAAAATATCATCTCATGTAAAATATCATGGTCAAATTCTCGGATTTGACCCTCCTAATGACCCAATTTCGATTTTTCACTCTAAATATGAATTTTTGATCTCGATATCGAATTGCCCTAAAATTTTTCCTCGAATGTCACTATATATTAAAAAATATATGATAAAAATTTCATCTCATTCCGATATCATTTTGATATACTTTTAGCTCGAGAGGCCTGTGCAGCCGGTCAGAAATAAAAAATTTTAAAACTGTCAGAACACTTATTTTTCACTTCTAATAGGTCATTTAAGTTATTACTAACATATTTATGAGATCGGAGTAATTTTTGGAGGTCAATACATCAATTCAAAGTATAGTCAAACTTTCAGTCAACCCTTCCTACGGTGTCGGGTGAAAATTTATTTGCCTCGTTTAAAGGTCGATCTAAGCTCATTTTCAGCTCAAATTGTACCACCGAACTTCGTTTAACACCTAGTTTCATAAACTAATCTTAGGCTAAACTATCCACCGGGTCACCCATCATTGAATTACCTTGACCTAAGCACATTTAACCTTTATATTTTCTTGAATTTCTTTATTCCCTTCAATCCGTTTGTTACGAAAACTATCCCGAAATTATCTTTCACACTCTACAACATGTTAAGAATATCAAATACAAATTTTTGGTGCATTACAGTACTCCCCCTCTATATAAAAATTTCGTCCTCGAAATTTACCTTAATAACAAAACTATAAATACAGCTGCCTTAAGATTTTTCTCTTCTTTTATTGTAAACCATTGTTCTTATTATAAAAGGATTTACTATGCTTTCCTCTTATATGGCTATCTAAATCCATATGATATTCCATCTACTAATACTTTTTCCTATACTGTCTAAACCATTATTCTTAATACCATGTCTATAAAAGAGCTGGGGCCCAACAATTCCAATGTAGTAGAGTCACCGCCACCAATATAAAATGCAAAATGCATAATTATATGACTGCATATATAATGAATGCATAGATGTACTGCATGCTATATTTACAATCGTATAATATAGTATATAACTATCTGACTATATATATATGCTATGTGTGTCTGTATGTATCATGAGATGCAAATGTATTTGCAATCAACTAGTTATTGAACTGGCAGCGGTGCATGCTTACAGGATCAACGAGATTAATCAATGAGAGTCATCTCGTTAAATATCGAATTGGCTGGGCTCCACTCTAACTATGATTATTCTGCACTTCTCTCCTTCTCTTTCCTAATTCTAAAGCTATAATAGCCACTTGTAATATCAAAAGGGAACATGTAACCCCAAAACTTAAGTTTACTTTTCCCTTTATGGCATGTACATGTGTTATTTTCACCATTCCTTTACTTCTATACACCCACTCCGATCTTAGGGTCGCCTAAACCTTGCTCTGATACCATTTACTGTGACACCCTAAGCTCAGTCCTATGTCCCTACTGATAACTTCAATTTTATTGTTTAATTTCAATATATTTTTGTTTATGTTTATGTTTTATTTTGTATGATTTTCAGTGTTTTGTGTAACAACTTTCTCTTTTTATGCCAAATGAAATTATATTGATATTTACAATGTTTTGGTGTGTTTAATGGGGTAATTTTAACTCATGTGCAGAGAAATAGGCAAGAGCACGACTGAGACACTTTGGTCCTAGCTGTGCCCATTGAAAAATCCCCAATCCGCACCATTTCATTTTTTGCAATGAGCTTTAGAAATGAGAATCCAATCTCCACCGTTGAAAATTTAGATCAAGATGTTACAAAGCTATGGTTACAATTTCAGCTTGATCCAACGGTGAAATATTCAGAAATTGATGAATTTGTACGATTGGTTTTTCTTCTCAAAGGGGTCGCGGCCGAGACGATTTGTCTCGGCCGTGTCCAATACAGAATTCGAATTGTTTCAGTCCAGAAGGTGGACACGGCTGAGAAAAAGTGTCCCAGCCGTGGCCAACTTGGCTGGGCATGGCTGGGACACTTTTGTATCAGCCGTGGCCATCTGCAGATCTATAAAAACTGCGTTTTCTTTGGCAAAAAAGGAAGAGGGTTGATGGGGGAGAGCCGCCACGCTTAGGTTTAGGGCTTTTTCCTCCATTTTTCTTATGTTTTTCCTTCATTTCATGTTATAGGTTAGATTTAATTCAATGTAAACCTTAGATTAGATCTATTTTCCAATGTAAGTTAGGATTAGATTCAATTTCTTGCATTTCCTTGAAGTTGTGTTCTTCATTTTGCTTGGAGATTTGAAGGAGGAGACTTGGATTCGGATTGAAGCTTCACAAGCTACAAATGGCTTCATGGGTTTCTTCTTTCCTCTCTCTTTTTACTTTATTTATGTTTAATTTATAGTTTTGTTGCTTGGGGATCTTTGAAACCCCTACCCACAATGTGAATCTTGAACTAAATTTAATTTTTGCATGAATAAATGGTCTATTTCACTGTTAATTATTTGTATCTCATGGTTTTTCGATCTATTAAGTTATTTTCCATGCATGAATGAATGGTTTTTATCATATGTCTTGGAGGGGTATTGAGCCTAGTGGATTGGATTCTATGAATGATTTTGCTCAGTTTTTCTTTCATGAATGCTGTATTATTTTAGACGGCTCCGGAATGGGATTCTAAATATGCAGTAATTGTGATTTTAGGACTAGAGTGTGGAATGAAATGGATGAGATTTGGGTTGTTTGGCTCCGGAATGGAAAGGCAAACCAAACTTAGGATGTTAGACCCGTGCATAGGCTAGTTGTTGGGTTGGCTTCGGAATGGGAAGTTTAGCAACTAGAATAGCTGGCTCCGGAATGGGAACCTTGGGTTAAGAGGGTTATCCCGAATTTGTTCATGTATACTTTAAGATAAAATTAATTCACATTGGGTATAGGGTGGATGAGTGAACCCGAGCAATGTTTTAATCTCTAGTTTAATTAGCTTATTTTCTATATTTATTTATTTTGTTAATTAGATTTAGGACAATCTCTCAATCAAAAAACTTAGGAATTTATCTCAGATTAACTTGCTCAAGTCTAGATATCTAGCTTAAAATAGTCCTTATCCCTTGGGTTCGATATTTGCGGGTCCTAACTATACCCCACTTTATTACTTGTCGATCTAGTGCACTTGCTAGGATCTCAACACCTACACTCCACATAAATCTAACACTGATATCAGCACAACATTCACATATATATATTCAATATATGTATATATATAAACCAATATTTATAATATCATTGCATTTACACTAATGATTCCATATATTACATACCAGTCACTGATTACAAATAGCATAACTTAACAGTTATCCTCTTACTCATCCTTGATGTACATGCCATGCTAGTCTTCCATTATGTCCTTGAGTACCTGTTCCTGTGCACAGTCAATAAACTGCGCGCTAAGCAACGTTGTTGCATAGTGGTGTATACAACTACGCAAAATTTCATTTATTTACCAATTTTCATGTAAAAATTCCAATTAAATTCCTGAGTTGACTTGTTCTCCAATTTAACTTATATTTTTATTTATTTGACTTTGTTTGACTTTTATTTAATTTTCGATATAAAAGTTACATTTTAGTCTTTTGAATTTCTCAAAGATGGAAAATTTCCAATTTAGTCCCCAAACTTTTGACTAATTACAATTTTATCCCTTTTGTCGTATTTAACTATTTTAACTTCATTATTCACTCTTTTTGCTTCAATTGACCAACTTACCCTTATTCTATCACGTAATTATAATTTTGCCCTTACTTATCACATTGATCTTCTTTTTCACATTATTTATTATTTATTTATATTTATGGCATCTAAGTTATCATAATCAATCTTTTATGCCGATTTTATACAAAATTACAATTTTTTCCCTAGTCGTGGACAACCATGAACTAGATAAACAGGACGTAAATATGGTGTACTAAGGGGATCCCACCACTAGGTGCGACACCAAAACCCTAATACTAATGCATATAATACACTAGCTATCCAATCTCATATATCAGAGTCATTTCTGATGATAACAATCATATAAACTCATGGTATCCCACAAAATAAATTCCTATGGCTAGCCATACTATCCAAGAACTGGATTTCCCACTGACACTAAGGGAATTATTGAATTTTATTTCTTATTACATTTTGCATTATTATTTTTCCCTTATTATTCTATTTTAGTCACATCATGCTCACAAACACATTCAATTAAGCTCATCAATTAGGTATTCATCACGTAAATCCTCATTATCATATAACTGTGACTAAACCATAAAATTTATTCATATTCATCATTCAACCATCAAGAGATTTTCCACTAATGAATTGTTTCTCACGCCAACTTCATGTCATACATAACTATATATCCAATTATATTCATTTCATGATGAAGTGAAATAATTACACATGATAAGTTTCAAGTTTCATTAACTTTTCACATTATGTAATTATTACATAATTAGGTACCTTCCTCATTTTTCATTCTAATCAACATTATTATATTTCTTATGCCTTATTTTGCCTAATTATTATTAATTACTCAACGAAACATCAATTATATATTTTACATCCCATTAAATATATTTCGGCCATTATATACTTTTTACAACCATAAATCTTTTTATACTTTAATCTATGCTATTTATACTTTTAATATTTATAAATAGGATAATATACCAATTTATGCTTCACTTTTCTTAATATCAATTAATTCTCTATATAAACATCATTTTGTTTCATACATAATTCTTTACATATCTATTATTTTTACACTCAATTTCATTTAAATTATGAATTTTGGTATAAATTTTACATTATGTAACAAGATGAAATGGAAGAATTGTGTGAAATAATTTAAGGTAAAATTACAAGAGAACATTTTAATATGAAGTGAACATAAATTTACAAAGAAAATACTTAATTAAGAGTAAGAGCTAGAGTGGTCAAATAGGAACCCTAAGAATATTAAGTGGAATTTTAATGATTTATAAAGTATTAAATAAAATTTTAGCAAAATAATAGTGATTTTGACTTGTTGAGTGTAGTTTGTATCCACATACCTCTTGATGGTTTAAAATATCCTATTCTTCCTTTCTCATCCCTTCTCCTTCAAGCTTTCTCCTTTATCCTTAAATTTTCTATGTTGGCCGAAAATGGAGAAGGAGAGCTCATGAGTTTTTGTCACAAATTTAAGTAATTTAAAACTATAAATCAACTCTCCTAATTAATATCTACATGCTCATATAATATCTCCCACTAATATCATCAAAATCTCATAAAATCATAAAATTTTTCTTACTTTCTCTTACCTTTTTCCTTAGTGTTGTTCGCTTCTTTTTGATACAAGCTCTTTTCAGATGTAAAGAGGAATAAATTATGAGGCCAAGGTTAAAATTTGAGCTAGAATTCAAAGGAATGAAGCTTGATTAGATGAAAATGGAGAAAATGGAGATTTTGGTTTGGCTGAAGAAAGGAGGTGAAGATGGTCGATTTTTTTGGATATTTCCAGACTATTTCTCCCTTATATATGCTGCTTTAAGTGTGCCAAATGTGAGGCCAAGATTCATTTATTCACTATTGAATCCAATGGCATTAAAATTGGCCACTTGTCACTTATATAGATACTTAGGCTTATCCTACCTTCATGAACTCACATACACATGATCCTTACACCAAAATATCATCTCATGTAAAATAGCATGGTCAAATTCTCTGATTTGGCCCTTCTAATGACCCAAATTTAGTTTTTCACTCCGAAATATGAATTTTCAATCCTGATATTGGATTGCCCTAAAATTTTGCCTCAAATGTCACTATATATTCAAAAATATATGATAAAAATTTCAGCTCATTCCGATATCATTTCAATATACTTTTAGCTCCAAAGGTCTGTGCAGCCGATACAAAATCAAAAATTTCAAAACTGTCAGAACACTTATTTTTCACTTCTAATAGGTCATTTAAGTTATTACTAACATATTTATGAGAACGGAGTAATTTTTAGAGGTCAATACATCAATCTAGAGTATAGTCAAACTTCTAGTCAACCTTTCCTACGGTGTCGGGTGAAAATTTCTTTGCCTCATTTAAAGGTCGATCCAAGCTCATTTTTAGCTCAAATTGTACCACCGAACTTCGTTTAACACCTACTTTCATAAACTGCTCTTAGACTAAACTGTCCGTCGGGTCACCCATCATTGAATTACCCTGACCTGAGCACATTTAACCTTTATATTTTCTTGAATTTCTTTATTCCCTTCAATCCGTTTGTTTCGAAAACTATCCCAGAATTATCTTTCACGCTCCACAACATGTTAAGAATATCGAATACAAATTTTTAGGGCTTTACAATGAGCATATGAAACAGCTCTAAAAGTTACATGTATAAATATTAATAATAATAGATGGATAATATAAACAAAGCAGGATAAATCAAAATGTGGTTGGTTACATTTCTGATTTATCCTAGCATTATGCGATCAATTACATTTATGATTTTAGTATCAGGTAAAACTTGCTGAAACTGAGTTTTAATTAGTAAAACCTTTTGCTCTTTATTTCGGATGTCAAAATATCTATCTATTTTTTGTAATGTTAAGTTTTTTCATGTTTCTCGAGAACTAATTCCGCTTCACATAGTTTAGCTCATAAATCCCTTTGTAAAGGTCTTACTAAAAATATAACAACTCAAGTTTCCTTTATCCTATGCAAGTTTTATCATAATTTACTAAAGTCGAACAAGACTCTGTTTGGCGAGTCTATCTCATTTCACTTTCAACACAAATATGATGGAGAAACCGAATCTAAAATCAACAATAATCCAAATTCTCTTTTACAAAACTAAAACCAATAATCCAAAAAGAGAAATAACTCAATCCAAAGCATAGAGCAACTGTCAGATCTAGCAAAAGATATTACAATATTAACTTAAAGATAACCACTTCAAGTACTGATATTCAGGTGAAAAATTAGCAGCAATGTGAAGTGAAATATAAAATCATAAACCATGAAAGGGCGGAATAGAAATAGTAAAAACTCAATAAACTTAAGAAAGAAGGGGAGAAGTCAAGAGATTAGGGTTGGTTATATTACCTTGAAAATTAATAAGATATTTGGAAAATGGAAAACACAAAGCAGAGGCAAAAATAGCAAGGGCAACCAGTAACTGAGCTCAGAGTGACTAAAAGCGAAATGTGAGCGTTATATAGAGAAGTAAAGAACTTGAGATAAGGGTTTGCAGTAAGAAATAGAAACAGGGAATCAAAGAGAACCTAATAAGCGAGAATCAAGCAGAACTAAGTGAAAAAAATAAAAATAAAAAATAGAATGGAAAAGAAAAATTGAAAGCAAACTTGAGATATATATTGAAATTGAAATTGAAAAAACCTAGAGAGAGATGTAACCTAAGAGAAAGAAGAGTATACCTGAGATAGGGAACTCACAATTTCAGAGTATAAGGAAAATGAACTAGGATCTCCCTTGCTTTTCTTATGTGAAATTTATAATCTTGTTTTGCTCAAATTATTCACAAACGAAGAGTGATATTTGGTCTCAAAATCAATGGAGGCAAAAAGTCGCCAGTGATCTGAGAAGCTGGAAGTGGTGGTTATCGGAGAGAGAAGAGTGAAAAATTAGGGAAATGAGAAATTAGGGAATTGTGAAAGTGAGAATAGAAAATTTAATAAGAGAAGTAAAAAGTTGTATTTTTTATATTAAAAATATTAAAATATTGTATTAATAAAAAATTATGGAAGTATTGTATTTTTTTTTGAATATTTTGTAAAAATCACTAATTTATATATACTAATTTTCTTAAATGCATGTGACAAATGATTTTGGTTTAGTTTCATATTTTATTTCTTTTATGTTTTTGTGGGGCGAGTAATTAAATTTCTCAATTCAATTATTCCATTGACATTTCAGCCCACCATTGCTAATGGTGGTTCCATGTTGAATAATTTATACATTGATAATACTACACTTTTTATCCTATAACTGAAGCTTACCAATTAGAATAAGTTGAGAAGATAACATTTTCAATTGTTTAAAAAACAACTAATAGCATATATTTACATAATAATAAACCATAATCATACATATTAATAACAATATAAAAAATTCAAATATCAAAATAAGCCACAATATTATCTAAATTCCATCTAAATACTTGCAAACACTAGATCTTAAGGCGGCTTTCGCCAAAGTTACTTAATAACAAAAATTGTTCTTATATAAAAAGAATTAAAGAGTTTCGAAACCTTTCAGAAAGTTAAAGAGTTTTTCAGTAATTTTGAAACTTTTAAATATTTATTCAGAAGGAAAAATGATTTTTTAATAGTCATAATTGCGTATAATGAGATTATTTGCAATAAATTATGAAATTCCCAACCGGAAGCCAATTGTGTGGCACAAAATACCAACACACAGCCATGCATTGGAATTTTTTCTAACAAATTGGCCATTATACACATTATTAAATGACTCACGGCTGTGGGTCACCACTTCACGGTCGTGATTCATCACTTTATGCTTATAAATTGGCCGATTTTTCTATTTTTATGGTTCTTTTGTTTCCAGCATTTTGTTGCCAAAATTCACTTATTCTTACTTAGTTTCCTTTGTTCCAGAGCTAAAAAACTTTCTATTTTTTAAGACTTCATTAAAAACTTCTGAAGTATAAATTTATCCTTCAAATTTCTTTCATTAAATTGCCCTCAATGCAATCCTCAAACTTGACATTTCATCATCTATTTGAGCGAAAACACTAAAGGAAATATATAGTCATTTTTTTAGATTTAGCTTTTTTAACGGTTAAATTTATATATTCATTCTTGAATATTATGAATCTGACCCTAGTTGCCTTAACATCACTTTCATTTTTCTCTTGTTTTTTTTGTGATAAGCTGCTAGTGTTATTAAGAATATAGAAGTAGCAGTACAAAGGGAAACAATTAACTGTCAGACCCAGACAGTAGAACAGGAAAGGCCTCTAACAACAACAGCCAAAAGACTAATAAATCCTAAAAAGGCAAAGTGAGCACTCAAAGCATCAAACTAAAACCCAGCAAAAACATCAAGATAAACAGAACTACAGAACTAGACAAAGACTCGTACTGCTTTAACAAAATAGAGGAGTATCGACCATAGACCCAAAACAAACCAAAACGAGATCCCAATTTGGAAACATAGTTCCTACAAAAATATGGAACCGACAGAACTAGAGTGGAAATTCATCACCATTCTCAAAATATCAGTTTGTTTAGCTTCCCAACTGTTTAGCCAAAGATGATAAGAAAATAGGTCCATAAGTAGAAGGACAATCTACAAGAAAAGTAGCCACTGTCAGCACCTAAGAATTTCTAATAAGTATTCCAGCATTCCACCAGTAAAGCCATCATGTAGCAAACCTAACATGTATTCCAGCATTCCACCAGTAAACCATCAAGCAGCAATCCTCCATTATAGTGGACGCTCCAATTCTTGGGCAGTAGAGACTCAGAACTTAATAGGCCACGCATACACCTTAAAAAGAAACCAGTGGCTTGGGAAACCAGAAGAACTGTTGAGTTAAAGGGAAACAAAGCAGAAATAGCTTAATATAAAAGCCAAGCAATGAAGTCGAATTCTCGAAATGCCCTTTTTTTGCCATATAATCTGTAAAATAGTTATTTTTTTCTTTTATAAATGAAGTCCACTCTGTTTAAAGATGACAGAAGGTTACATATTTTATTAAAAATGGCTCCCATCCTCCAAGGTCTGGAAATCCCATTGTTTCTTAACCAAAACACCAAGTCAATGAGTTTAATTTAAAGACCACATCTAGGTGGTGAAGAGAGAGATAGTCTGAGAATATTTGCAGCGCTTTAATGACTGCCAATAATTCTGCAGAAAGGGAATCAACAACTTCAATATTACAGGAAAAAGGCATAAAACCGTACCTGAGGAATTTCTTAGCACTCCACCGATCCCAGTTGGTCCAGGATTGCCAAATGATGATCCATCTGTATTTCATTTCACTACTCCCAAGGGTGGAGGGGACTATAACATCTTAGGTCTCACCTGATTCCTGACATGCAGAAGTTTAAGGCCGTCAGAGGCAAGGAGCAAGTTTTGACCTGAGAGATGATTAAATTCTTTATAAGCTTTTAACCAGAAGGAAGAACGATCCAGGAATAAATGGAAAATTAAGTCCAAATTCCATATTTTATTATTAAAGACAACTGCATTCCTTTCCAACCAAATCGTCCACAAACAAGCCAAGAAAATAATGTTCCAGACTTTGATTTGGAGAGAACCACGAGCCATCCCTTGCCATTGGAGAACAATCAAATGAAAGTCAGTGGGGAGACAATACTCATAACCCCACCACTTGATAATAGATACCATAAAATAGAGGAATATTGGCAACCCAAAAGGAGGTGATCTAGCATTTCGTCAGCCTTGGAACACAGGGGACATCTTGCACGTTCTACTACTAAAATTACTCTCCATACAAGGAAATCTTTTGTGCTAACGCTTCCTAACAAACATAACTAGAGACAAATCTCCACTTTGGGAGGGGCCAAGTGTTTCCACATAATGAAAGAGAAGGGCTTCAACCTATCCTCACCCCGAGATGAGCTTTGAGTTAGCCAAGAGCATGATGATTTTACTGAAAAGTTCCCATGCAGGTCATGAATCCAAATCTTCCGGTCAGATTGGCCAAATGAAAAAGAGAAAGTATTGAGAATGGCCATAAGACTTTCCACCAGGAGCTTTTCCCATTCCATGAGTTCTCATCTCCAGAGAAGATTCCAATACCAAGACCTTCTAGACCAAGAACCACAATCACTAATGCGGGTATCTTTTTGTTGTGAGACAAGGAAAAGGCTTGCAAATCTTACCTTTAGAGGAACCTCCAAAATCCAGATGTCGTGCCAAAATAAGCAAAGATTACCCTTGCCAACATCTATGGCAATGCTATCCACAAAGAGAGAAAAGGATATATTTTGATCAATGTCCTTCCAAATAATCAAGGCCTTAGGATTTGAGATGGTTTTCGATATCAGAATTCGCTTAATATCGTATTTCGAGAATATGAGATTCTACCATAAGGAATTATTGAGAGGATTCTAGTCTCCAATACCATTTAAATAGGAGACTTTGATTCCTTGTTATGAGGGACCCAATCCCCAACCCTTCTAGATCTTTTGGCAATTCCAAAGTGCCACATTTTATTTTGCAAAAAGCCTTTTTATTTTTAGACCCACACCAAAAGAAGTTATGCATGATGGCATTTAGATATTTAAGGATGGCCACTGGCATTTTAAAAAGGGATATATAATAAATAGGAAGGCTCATTAGGGTGGTTTTGATGAGTGTGAGCCGATCAGCATAGGAAATATGCCTCCCTTTCCACCCTGCTAGCTTTTTCTTGAACTTTTTGATGACCGGTGCCTATGTCTCTTGTTTCCTTGGATTCACACCCAAAGGAAGACCTAGGTAAATACAAGGCAGGTTCTGAGATTTGCACATGATAATCTCAGCACAATGAGACACCCATTCATCCCTAACATTGATACCAATCAATGAGCTTTTGAGGAAGTTTATCGACAAACTAGATATACATGCAAAGATCTTGAGAATTATTTTCATGTGGAGAATGTTGTTAATGCATAGATCCAAGAAAATGATAGTATCGTCGGCATATTGAATGTGAGAGACAATAAGCTCTAACGAATTGTTAGGTAAAGCATTAATTCCTACAAGAATGTTCTCCTCCATGGCCTTCTTAATGAACACATATAGGCCTTCTGCAGCAATGATGAAAAGGAAGGGGGATAAAGGGTCCTCTTGCCTTAGTCCTCGAGATAAACTAAATTTTGAAGTGGGTGAACCATTAAAAAGCACATAAACTCTAGCTGAGCTAATACATTCCTTAATCCAACCCCTCAATCTGGAACCAAAATGCATATTTTCTAAAACAACATCAAGATATAACCAGTTCACCGAATTGAAAGCTTTGTGGAAGTCTACTTTGAAGAGTACCCCACATTTCTTAGATATTTTCGATGAATGAATAATTTTATTTTCCACTAAAATTCCATCAAGGATTTGTCTACCATGTATGAAGGCACATTGCTCAGGCGATACCACTTCACCCACCACCTTTTTCAGCCTATTAGCAAGCATTTTTGATATTATCTTGTACAAACTATTAATGAGACTGATAGGACAAAAATCCTTTAACCAGATAGCTCCTACTAATTTTGGAATAAGCGTTATGAAGGAGGAAGACATACCTGGAGAAAAAGAGCCTCTATTATAGAATTCTGTAATCATTTTTAGGACATCTTCACTAATAATATCCCAAGCCGCTTTGATAAAAGCAAAATTAAATACATCTGGGCCAGGGGCTTTTGAACTATCACACGACCAAACTGTAGCTTTGACCTCTTCACTAGTGAAGGGATTCTCAAGGAAAATGATCGACTCTGCGGAGAGCTTTCTAAAAGGTGAACCTAAGAAAAAAGGCCTTCTTGGGTGCTACTCCCTGTACATCTCTTTATAAAACACCATCACTTCCTCCTTAATTAAATTAGGATTAGTAATTACTCCATTCTTAGTAGCTAGTTTATAAATTTTATTTCGGTTGCCTCTGACTGCAGCGGATAAATGGAAAATCTAGTGTTATTATCACCTTCTTTAAGCCATTTAACCCTTGATTTTTGTCTCCATAAAGACTATTTAGCTGCTAGTTTAGTCTAGAGAGAGTTAACAAGGGAAGTTATGTTATTATTTAAGGCCTTTCTTACCACTTCATGCATGTCTTCACATTCAAGATCACAGTCAATATCATCAATATCCTTTTCCAGGGAGGTGATAGCATTACTGACATTTCCAAAACAATTGGAATTCCAACTCGAAATGAATTTCCTCAGCAACTTAAATTTAAGGTGGGTGTTTTTATACTTGCTCCCGCATAGATTTGACCACTAGCTATTGATTCTCTTGAGTAAGTCCCCATCCTTAAGCCATACATTAATGAATTGAAAGGTCTAGGGCCCCAGTTGTCAAAACTGCAGCATAAAATGATGGGAGAATGATCTAAAAAATTCTTAAGGAAGGCTGATTAGGCTAGATTCGAAAATCTCAGAAGCCAATGTTTGTTGATTAGAAACCTATCAATTCTGCTTCTGCTAATTGAGTTGCCCCATGTAAATCTCCTGCCAATGAGGGGGAGATTGATTAATCTAGTCCTGAACGTGAAATCTTAGAAGTTTTTGTCTTTTGCATTAATGTTATTCCTCTATCCGTCCTCAGGTAATAAGGTTGCATTGAAATCCTCTCCTAACAGTACTGGGATATCTCCCTGAATAATTTGCTCTAGGTGAGTCCAGAGTACTTCTTGTTCTGGTGCTGAGATTGGCGCATACACAGCCACTACTCTACAAACTAGGTATAGACTCGAAAGTTTCCTTTCAATGGCTATCCATCCCTATCCAACCTGATGAGAGACTTGAAGAAAAAAATTAGAAAACCAAGAAATAAAAATACCTCCACTGCTTCCATCTGCCTTCAACTCAATCGAGTCCACCTTCATACTACCCCAAATACATTTAATGTCTGTAGCAGATATCCCCTGTAACTTTGTCTCAAGCAACATAAGGAAGTCAATGTTATTTTTAACAATAAGTGAAGCCAACACCTTTTTTTTAATGTGGGACCTGAGGCCTCTCGAGTTCCAGCAAAAGAATTTCATAAAAAAAAAGAACAAGGTGAGAACAGGACAACCTGAAAACTAGCAGTAGCAAAGGAAGCTAATTTTTCTCAGCTTTTTTTGAAAGCTGCCATTCTTCCCTTTCCTTTATCTATGATTCCATCAGTTATTCTAGGAAGGCTTATCTATTCAAAGGGTGAATAATGCCCAGTTGATCAACAACTTTAAGAATTTTGATAGCTTCAATTCTAGGAGAACCAGATTCAACGTCCTCTTCAAAAGCAAGACGGTGATTCACATTGCTGATACAACCATCTGTGACTAAATCTCCCGTAATGTCCCTCGAACAACTACCAGAGTCTGAAAAAATGGCTGATGAAACTTCCTTTCCCTTCCCTTTCCTACCTCATTTCTTCCCCAAATTAGGAAATTGGAAAGATGACTTAACTGGGTCCATTTTATAGAAGGACCTAGTTTTTTTAATTTTCCTCCTGACCACCTTTCCTTCATTCTGGGCTTTTCTATTTGATCCAATTTGATTGATAAGCTCATTTAGGCTGGGTCTACCTATAAATTCTCCATACGATGAGGGGGTGGAATAAGGGACCAAATCCAGTCCATTCAAGTTAAAAACTTCAACCTCTGGTGAATTGGGTGTAATTAATGGGCTGAAGCCTCTGTCTCATGGTACTACAGGCCCAAAGTCACCAGCCCTTGCTATGTCAACAGTAATCTGCATGTCGCCGAAAATACGAAGGGATGACCCAACATTTTTACCACTATCGAGGCTGGCTGAATCTAACAAGAGATTTTGGGAAATGGGAGCTAGCATGAAAAGATGAGTAAAAGGTGAAAAGTCTGTAGGAAGATTTTTGTATCTAGAGGCAGTCAGAGAGTTCTCAAAAGGACAGGAGCCATCACCTGCCTCCGCCACTGGTTGCCTAGAATAGAGAGTGGTATTTGATTCCCTGCCCCTTCTGCATTGCCTTTTTAAAAAGATGTCAGCACATAAACTAGAAGGTTCTTCCATAATTTTAAAGGGAGAAATGACATCATTGATTCTAACTTTGAGTGTTTCATTAATAAAGGAGGAGGATGAGGTTGCTATCAAGAATCTAGCAGCATTAAGGTAGTTTCTTGCCCTAGTATTATTGTCCAAGGTGATGAAGTCTCCATATAGTGCAACAAAAGTTGAGAAAAAAGATGGGTTCCAGGCATGGAGCGGGAAACCCTCGCACTTGACCCAGGTGAATCTTTTTTTACAAATGTACTTGGGATCCCAAGGTTCAACGCATTCAAACCATTCACTTAACCACACAATCCCTAATTCCAAAACACCATTTCTATCTTCAACCAAAGGAAAAGTGAGGAGGACAAGATTACCTCCCATTGGCCTACATTCGCATGCAAAAAAACCTTGAGAGATCATGGCTTCCTGAATGTTGATAACATTTTGTGCATTTTGTAACCATCCAACTAAGCTTCATTTCAGCCACCTTCTATCTTCAATAGCCACCTCATATTAAAAGTTAACAGCTCCTGCTTTTGAGTTTTTGTAAGTGTCTTTTTGAATGCCATCCTTGCTAGAGAACCCTAACTCCGTCACCTTTGTATAAGACCTGCCATCTCTCCTGATAAGGAGCTTAACAACTGAAGCCTTGACTCCAACCTTTTTTGTCTTACTCATAGATAGGCCACCAGTACGAGCTAAGTTAACATGAATCTTGTAGTTCCCAATCCAAGTACCATCAAGTTTTTTGATAATAAAGTTGATATTATTCATGGTGGAAATGCTGACAAAGCCAAACTTAGTACCTCCGGCGCTGAGTTTTTTAGGAATGAATACCCTTAATACCTCCCCATACCAGGAAAAAGTCTTCCCGATATCCACAGAAGGCCACCCAGGAGGGAGATTGATAACGAAGAGATTGTAGGTGCAAGGTCTAACCTTTGGGCACTCAACCTTAGAGAAAGGAACACTCTTGAACCCGCCTTCGAACCGCCTTTTAGATCTGACCTCAGATATTCGCGATGGGGAAGGATGACTTAGAAATTAGACCAGGTGCCCCTATAGTTTTCAACTGCGTAAGTTATTTTTTTAATTCTTTTTTAGATGCTACAGGTGTGGGGGGCGGCTTGTCATTGGGGGGGAGATTGCTAATACCATTTACCTTTAAGCCATAGTGACTAACTCTGCTTTTCATCTAGCAACACTAACGAGTTTTGAGTCTTGTTTAATTGAGGGTGCATTTGGTGGGGCAATAAATGTTTTGTCTATGGTTCATTTTTCTCTTGTTAAATTTCAAATGGCGAAATATCTTTGATAATATTCATTATGTAATAAAAATAATTGATTTATATTAAGTATTTTTATTTTATTTGTCTGAATCTACTTTTTCCTTAATCTTAGTTAGAGTTAGTTTCCCTTAAAGGCCATTTATTTAAGTTTTAAAAATTATATATTTGAGCAAGGAAACTATAAAAAAATAAATGGGGCGGGTGCATGTCACTTCGAAGAAGCACGCACCCCAATAAAAACCTTTATTATTATTATTATTTATATTATTATTCTTTTAAGCGGTTGAGTTTATTTGCACAGATATATTTTTTCTTAAAATTTCTTTTTTTTATTAATTCTCATTTTATTTACTTGACTTCATTTTTATTTTGATGTTATTTTTATTGTATGTTATGAATATATATTTATTTATTATTTGTATTGTTTTTTTTTCATGTGCTATGATAACTCTATTTTTTCTATTATTTTATGTTTGTTTTGAGTCATTTTAGTTGTTTTTATGTGTTTTGAGATAAAATTATGATCTTGTCAATTTCTAGCTTAATTGGTATTTTTGTTGTTTAAATGCAGGATTTTGGCCTAGGGCACGATTGTGAATGATTTGGTTATAGTTGTGCATGGAATGAAATGTAGAGTTTTCTGGAAGCATAAGGCACGACTGTGCATGATTTGTTTACAATAGTGCATATTGAGAGATTTGGCTAGTTTTTAGTCTAAAAGAATACTTGTATGGCTGTGCATGATTTGGTTACAGCTGTGCACTTTTCAATTTTTCCATTTTTCAAGTCCAGAAAGCTTAATGCACAACCACAAGGAATTGAGTTACAATCGTGCATCATGGAGTATAAAAGTCTAGTATTCTATTTTTTGAGGGGTGGTGGTTTTCCTTCATAATTTTTCTTTCTAAATAGAGTTTTTAATATTTTCTTTCAATATTCTTTCAAGTTCTTGTAACTAACGGGGTCTTTTACATTAATCTAGAGTTTGTCCTTATTCGTTCTTCATTAGAATTATAGTTTATTCATTTTTTCTAGGTTTTGAACTTAGAGAAGAGATTTTGGAGCCGAATAATTGGATTCAACCATTCCTCAATGAGTATTGATAACTATGGAAAAAACATCTCCCAAGACCCAATCAGATTGGCCCAATAACACTTGGCAGGCTCCAAAGCTCATTAATAAAGAAGACAAAGCGTGAGCTGGAAGACAAGATAGGAGGACACAATGTCCGATCGGACTGATGGGACAACATGTCCTATCAGTCTATTGACACAAGTTAGCGCCCATATCTCTCACCTGCTCCCTGTCACATTGCCACTCACCAGCTCCAACTGCCAATTATCACATCTCAAGTACTTCCCCTTTCCATCTCTTATAAATAATCCAACAAATAGTGGCTCCAGGTATTGAACATCTAAGACTCTCTCTCTAAATATTATATCTCTAGAAAGCTACTAACTTAAGCTTCAGAGTGCTAACGCCTAGTCCGATTGAGCACTCCTTCTTGCAGGATCAGTCATCCGATCGGGCAAACCAGCTGCCAGTTATTTTTCTTAGATAAAGTCATTTTATGCTTTATCAAGTATGTTGATTTATTTTTCCATTCATTTATTGTTTTCTTCAATAGATAGTGTTTTTTGTCCTACATATATGATATTGGTTGTTTTAATATTCTTGAGCTCAATCTATATCGTGAATGTTATTTTGATTTAAGATTTGGTGTATGTAATATGTGATTGAATCTTAAATCTGGATATACATGTTCCTGTTCTAGTATCTTTAATTTTGCATATTTATATGTTCTGAGAAGACTTATTTGTATGTAAATGCATGTTTTATCAGATTTAAAGTAATTTAAGTATTGAATAGATTAAGATTAAGTGTTCCAAAAGGGGATTTAATTGAGATCTATGAGGTTTATAACCTGGGCTGATGCTATTTATTGGGTTATTCTAATTTGGGGAATCCAGTAATTAGAAAGGTGTTCTGCTTCATACAAGAGAATGGGTTTTTAAGGACCACTTTTTAATGATGAGATGTCCTTAAAATTGTACAAATAGGACCAGTTTTTCTTATGGTCCCTAACCTCAAGTTTCCTTTCAATGTTATTAAAATTGGACCGACTTATTGAATCAATTTAATCAAGAATCACCAACTAATCTGGTCGGTCAAACTTGCAAAAATAGGAGGGCCAAAAAACTGGATCGGATAAAAAAACCAAGAAAAGGTAAACTAGCAAACCGAAAAGAATCGAATTTTTGGTCAAAACTTTAAAATGTTGTCATTTTAATAAAAAAAATTAAGGGATTAAAGATTTAGCCTCAGGGTAGATTTCATTGCTCTGCATTCTCACATTCTGCGTCGCTGTGTGAGAGAAGCTGAGAAAGAAAGAGCATCGCCACCAATTGCATCTCGCAGCCCTGCCACCAACCGCAACTCCATTTTATTTTGAAGGCTTTTAATTTGTAGATACTTGTCACTTTTTGATTTTTGAACAACCATCATTAATTATACTTTGAGTGATTAGATGTTTAAATTTGTAATATTGGTTACCCTAGAATATTTTCACGTGAAAAGCCATGGGATGAGTTATTTACAGCTCCTTCTTCAAGTGAGCTGAGCATTGTCTTATGCATGTGTAACTGTTTATATTATGTTTTCAAGCTAAGTTTAATCAATGACAAAAATGAATTATAAGAGAAACAGGTAAACTATGCAAGCTAACGAGATGAAAATGGAAATGGTCCAAAGGCTATAGACAGGGAATATTGATAACATATGTATGGCCTAACTTAACCATTCTGGCTAATTATATTCATTAAATTTTAAAGTGATTTGTGATGCTTTTGCACCAAACCTTGTGTGGATTCAATTATTTATATTTTTATAATAACCTCATTTAGCAAGATGATTATCTCTCTCTATATATATATATATATGAAGTAGTTAGTTGCTTCATATTTTGAAGATATAAGCCCGATTTATATAAAGGATATATACATAAAATAATATTTTATGAGAAAACCATTAATTAAATTATTTTATTAATATTGTTTTATTAATATTAAACAACTAGTTCTAATACCAAAACAACTTTCGAGGTTCCTTTCTTATTTTATAGGTCTCATTACTCATTGAACTACAAAAAAACAAAACTAAACTTGTGAAGGAAATTTTGTTTAATTAAATATTTGGATTATATTTTTATTATATTTTATTTTTTTGCTTAAGATGTTCTTATAGGAAACAATGGCAGAATCAAATATACCATTTTCTAGAATACAAGCTTCAACAACTCTTTCAGAACGTTCAATTAGACAAAAAAAATGGATGTAGTGCGGAAATACATCATGAGAACGACAATGATGATGATGGTGAGCAATTAACATAATTTTATTTAATATATTTCAAACTTTTATCAAACATGCATAATGTAAAATGAATTTATTTGAATGTTTTAAACCTATATATGATGAATGTTTAAGATATTTTGGGACTTGTTATTAGGATATTTATGATTTATATTTAATGATTGATGAATGGTTTCTTTTAATTAAATTTTTTTTATATAACGGTATTTATAAAATTATATAAATAATAATATTTTTTAAAAACATTCGATTGAATTTGGTCGGACCGTTTAGACCACAAACCCAAGCCTTGCCGATTCTTTATCTTGTCCATAACATTGGTTCCTTTAATCTTTTTTAAGACCGAATTTAATTCATTTGAGCGGGACAAAAAGCGTGATATTTTTTTTATCTCAGAAGGAAAACAAGAACAATTACGAGCAAATAAACCTTAGGTTGTTCAGACCCATGGTGTCTTCTGCTAAGGCATTTTTCACAAACATCAGGGGAGTGTCAACCCAACAGTAATTGTTGTTGTGGGTGAGACCATTCTAGGCTAAAGAATTAGCTACTTGGTTTGCTTCTTTTTTCACATGGATTATCTCCACTTGCTAACTTCGTTTCAAGACTCCTTTAATGTCCATGATAATGTCTAAGAGATGAGGCTCAACATCCACTTTACTATTTAGCCGATCAACTGTTTCTAGATTGTCATATTGTACTTGTATTTTGCTTTATCTCTTACTCTAAGCCAAATCCAAGCCACTTTTGATCACATAGAGCTCAAAAAATAAAGATCCTGCATTGTTGATTTGCAAGACGAACCCACATACGCCAAGTACCGATATTGTATCGAAAGAACCCTCCTGATGTACTGCAGTTATGTCCAGCTTGAGAAGTGCCATCTGCATTAAATGCCACCCAGCTTCTATCCGGTGGTTGCCACCTTGAATTCACTTTCTTTATTTCCCTCCTTGAGCAAGCAATTTTTTTCAAAGATGACAGAGTAAATAAATCTACTTTAACATCACTAAAAATTATCTTGATGTTAGATTGGCTTGGAATACTCAAATATTTCTTCATTTCTCCATCTCCAGATATGCCATACCGCAAACCCAAAGACGATTCTCCAATCTATAGTTTATCGACCTGCAAATTTTCCTTGTAAATTCCCAGACAGCCTCTTTGCTTGCAACAAAAAAATAGCTTTTTCTTGAGAATTAAAAAGCCCATTCCAAACTTCCCTTGCCTTGTTACAATCTTTAAGCACATGTAGTATATCCTCATCACTATTAATACAAATGGAACAAGAACCCAAAGCAACTAAGTGTATTTTTTTTATCTCTCCATATTAGTTAACAACTTGTTATGGAAATAAAGCCATAAAAAAATTTTTATTCTTTGAGGACCACTCCATCTCCACACTAACTTCTATTGACCAGCATCATTGCCATCAACATTCTCGTTAAGTGCTTTATAAGATACCTTGATGGAGAATTTTCCTGATGCCGTGGTTTGCCAAATAATCGTATTCTTTCCTATTAAGTCATTAAAAGGAACCATCTCACCAATTTGCTTCATAATATCAGCTGAGAGCAAGGAGTTAATTTTGTTCATATCCTAACAACCTGTTGCTATTGTAACATCCTTGACTTTCCATTTTAAAGCTGCAACTAGGACTTCACCTAGTGCTTGATCAACTAATTTAACACTGCTGCACCATTTGTCATACTAGAAACTCACCTATCTTTCATCTCTCAAACATATACTAATATTTTCTCACTATAAGAAAATTACAATTTGGCAACAGAAAAAGTCAATTTTCCGTTGCTAATAAAAAATAGCAATGGAAATTTCGGTTGCTAATTCAGCAGTTGCTATTTTTAGCAACAAAAATTTATTTCGTTGCTAAATTTAGCAACGGAAATTTTATTCCGTTGCTAAATTCAATAATGCAAGATTCGGTGAATTAGACAAATTTAGCAATGGAATCCATTTTCGTTGCTAAATTCACCCATAAGTAAAAAAATTAATGACTGTTCTATCCGTCACCAATCCATCGCTAAAAATTATTACAATTTTTTAATATCAAAAACCCATGATTGAGAGGAAAGAAAGTTTGTGAGATTACATGCCTGGAAGAGCCATTAATTGTCAAAAACATAAAGCATCATGTCACAATACCTAAAGCAACCTCATTTTCCAAATAGAATAAATACATAGAACAACATATGATTATCAAGAACTATTAGCTATTACAAACAAAATTAATAGTTTATTTTCCTTGTCATGCAATACCAATAAATAATTCAGAAGTCAATGATGATGATGTTAAAAATGAATACCATCATTTTTTATTCTGTTGCTAAATATAAAAAATTCAACCAAATTTAGCAACGGAAATCAAAATCCGTTGCTAAATTAGCAACGAAATCAATTTCGTTGCTATTTTTCTGTTGCTATTTCTAGATTTTCTTGTAGTATCTAAGATAGAAAGCCAAATTCTAATTAAACTTCTCCACACTAGTGTGCAACTACTTGACCTCAAGCTCACACTTCCCTCATTATTAATTCTGCCATATTTCCCGCAAAGAACCTGCACCCAAAATGCCACAGGCTCCTTGATCGTCCTTCAGACTAATTTTTCCATAAAGGCTATATTTAAAATCATTAAATTATGAAAACCCAAATCTCCCTTACTTTTTAGCATACAAAGTTTATTCTAACTAATCAAGTGAATTTTCTTTTGAATCGGATTTGATCCCCATAAAAAATCTCTACATAACTTTTTTTTATCTTATTGAAGACCTCTTGAGGGAAAACCACATTTTGTAAAGCATAAATCAGGATAGCCAATAACACTGATTTAATTAAGGTGACCCTTTCTGCAAATGAAATAGAGCTAGTTTCCACCCACTTAAGCGATTTTTAACTTTATCCACTAGAGACTGAAAGTAACACTTACTATTCAAGCCTAGGATAATTGGCACCCCAAGGTAAGGACCTAAAGTTGAGATAATTGAGTAGCCTGATATCTCTTTCAATTTTTGGATCATATCGGCACTGACATTCTTTGAAACAAACAAGGATGATTTTTCTTTGTTATTCTTTTAACCTGAACAATGGCAGAAATCCTCTACCATGCCATCAATAATAGATAGATTAGTTCCTTCCCATCTTAACTGGCATCCACCTTTCATCCTCCACTGCTATATTAATTGCCTGAGAAAAATGCTTCATACGAAGCATAAAAATGTACGGTGAGAGAAGTTCTCCTTATCTTACTCCTCGAGATGGTTTAAAGGCCTTTGACAAATTAGCATTCTACAACATCCTTGCACTACTATCCTCCCAACTATTGATTAAAATATGAATTATTAAGTTCGAGAAACCAACATCAACTAGAGTGTCATAAATAAAGTCCCAATGCAAACGATCATAAGCTTTCTTAAGATCCACCTTAATGATTATCCACCCATTATTGCCTTGTTTATTATGCATAGAATGAACCACCTCTTGTGTGATTAGAATATTATTAATGATTTTTCTTCCAGGAACAAAGCTTAATTGATTCTTACTAATGAGTTTCACCAAACATCGTTTAACTCTATTAGATATAACTTTCATTAAAACTTTGAAGACTACTGGTAAAAGACTAATATACCTAAAGTTAGCTATCATAGAAGGGGTTTCCTTTTTAGGAATGAGAGTGATGATAACCTAACACATGAGGGAATCTAACTTCTCCTCGCTCATACTATAAGTAAAAAAATGATATATTGAATACTTGATTGTTTCTCAATTGCTTTAGAAAAAAATTGCAAACATTTTATCATTACCAAGAGCTTTAAAGGGCTTTATACTAAAAATAACTTCCTGAATTTCAGCCTCTATAACTTCTGCCTTCATCATATTAACAAAGTTCTTAGGTAACCGAACCAAATACCCTCTTATAGGGTATTCTCAAAGAGTTTTTCTTCTCAGTGCAGGTTTGAGTAAAATCGCATGGCATTCTTTTTCAATTCGTTTTCATCTGACATCCATCTTCCATCAGGTAGTTAAAGTCTTTTTATTCTCATTCTATGTTTCTTGACACAATATTTATTATGAAAATATTTACTGTTTTTATCCCCCTCTATTAACCAATCCACACTAAACTTTTTCTTCCATAGTAATTCCTCCTGCTAAAGCACATTTTCATATTCAAAATGCACCTCAGACTCTACTTGAGAAAGATAATGAGAATGTTTATGCTTAAACAATTTGCCAATGCCATTTAGTTTAGCTAATAAATTCTTCTTCCTCCAAAAAATATTACCAAAAACTTCCTTGTTCCAAGCTATTTATTTACAAGCAAAAGATGTCATGGCTATACTTACATCATCTTATAAATTCTAGGCCTCTCTAAAAAAAGAATAAAAATCCTTATGAAGAATCCAAGGCGCAAGGAAGCGAAATAGGGGAGAACTTTTAGATTCTAAAATATTAGGCAAAGAAAACAGTAGTGGTCGATGATCCGACCCCACTATAGTAAGGTGTTGAACCCCATCTTTGTCAACTACTGTCACCATTGTAAATTGCAAATAGCTCTATCCAACCTCTCCTGGATACATCCACGTTGCCATGAGAATTTGGGTCCCTGAAAACTAAGACCTAACAACTCAGTTTGCTTCCTCTTTTAGAACCTCATAATTTCTCATGCATATAAAGAAATGAGTTAAAATCACCAGCTATACACTAAGAATCTGAAATATTTTAAAGATTGATAATTTTAGCCCAAAGCTTCCTCCTGTTCATAACTATAGGACCAGCATAAAACCACTATAAATCTAAAACCATGTGAATCTAGGCTTGAGATACCTACATTAACCTATTAATAAGAGAGATAAAACCCAAATATCAATAAAGGACTTCCAGAGAATCCAAATGATGCCTGAAAACCCCATAGCTTTTATTCTAAAAGAATTAGAAAACCTGATCCTCTTTATAACTTTTTCTGCAGTGGTACCACTAACTCTAGTCTCCATAATAACCAAAATAAACACCTTGAACTGACTGCAAAAATATTGAACAATGTTAATAAAATTACTCGACCTAGCCTCTTGATAGTTCTAAACCATTATTTTCAGCGTCATAAATAATAAGATGACAAAAGAATAAAAAGATTAAAAGCAATCTTACTGCTTATGTTCAGTAACACCTCTACCTGGCTGTTTAATTGCATTTCCTTCCTTGCATATATCAATCACCAATGGATCATTAACCAACTATAATGCCGAGCTATCTAAGGATCCATTAGAGACCCGCATGATTGTAGAAGATTTAAGGATACCTTTAGATTGTTTCTTCAAACTAAAGTTCAATGAGCGACCTTCAATGTTCCTTTCAGGTTTAAGATTTCCATGAGAATTAAATGGGGAAGAATAAGAGAGAATTATTGCTTCTCCACCATCACAGGAATATGATTATTGGAATCTAAGATAGAAGAAACCAGATTATGTCCCTAAACATCCAATTGATTAACGGGTTTAACTGATGACTTTGATTTATTGGTGGATACCTCTATCAAGGCTGTATTAGCATGAATGTTGGGTTCCTTTGTTCTAGCAGCTAAAATATTCTCATTAAGAGGTGTTTCTTTCTTTGCAGGTTGGTTCAACTCATAGCACATTGGATCAACTTCTATAATTCTATTATCTTGACATGGCAAATTGATTTTTACTTGCTGGCTACATTTGGGACTCATCTTTTCTTCCTAAAAAAATTCACTTCCTCACCCAATTCATTGACAAACTTCGCTGTAATCTCGAGCATAACATCCTTCTTCTGTTGCTTTTCCTCTCTATCAATCTTCTCTTTTTCCTTCTATTGCTTAGCCTCTCTGTTAACATTCTTTTCTTCGAACTAAACGTTGAAAGATAAAATGTTAAGCCTTGATCTAGAATTACTCTTCACGTTCTTCTTTCTTTTCAAGTTATTGGACTGCATCTTTCCTTTCCTCCTCTTTTTTAAGACCAGCATCCATGGGCCATACATTAAATCCTCATGATGGTCATTCTGCTAATGCTACATTCGTGGCTCTAGCATTATCTGATTGATTTCACTAGCATTCCTCTTTTTATCTAAATTGTAATTCAAGGAAAATATATCAGTTGTATATCCATACTTGCCACATTTAAAACAAACCTTAGGCAAGCCTTCGTACTTAATACAATGGATCACCCCATTTAGTTTAAACTTCGATATCAAAGGCTTTGTGAGGTCCAATTTCATTGCAATTCGGGCAAACTGTCCCCTCTCTGACTGAGAAGTATCGTAGTCTATTTCAACCAACCTACCCAACATCTGACTAATTTTGCATAACACTCTCTTGTGTTACCTATACAAAGCCATGCCAAGATTTTAATCCATACGACCACCATAGATAAGTCTTCATTATCGGTGGAGAACTTAGGATGCCATGGTTGAACTGTCAGATAATGCCCAAAGATCATCTATGGGCCCTTTAGAATAGCCCTGAAATTGTCTTTTTTACAGCCAATTGCACCAAAAAAATTAATTTTTAAATCCACCACCCTATATTCTCCCATTATATTCCATAACTTTTCAATTTTCGAGCTTAATAGGTTATAGCTGATATATTTTCCTAGCATCTTCACCACCACTGATTGTTGCCAAGGTTTTGCCAACCTTATCTCCAACCTTTCAGAGATAGTGATAGAAGGAAGACCTCCTCACAATTAATGACAATCTTGCTATCATCATCTAGGATCTCTACTAAATTAGTTTTGACTCCTTCCATATCCATACTTCTGTTCTCATCATCCTTAGTATCATCATTATCAGATGCCCATAGGTTAAGCATAGGATCATTAGCATAGCTATTCTTCCTTAAAAATGCATCACGAAAAGAATAGTTAACTGATGAGCTCTTTTCCCTATGTGTGTTCGGAGGTATATCCAGATCATATCTTAACTTCTTCGCTGACCTATCATCCAGTGGTGTCGGTGAAGGCACTTTCTCCAGCGTTGGAAGGGACTCCTTCTCAACTAAGGTCTCCTAATTCATGTTAACTTTTTTAATTGATCATGACATATTTTAACATAAAATAAGAGAGAGAAATAAAAAAAAATTCATAGTTTATTATGCTTTCTACCTTTCTCTCTCCCTTTAGCTTGACTTGCACCGTCGCATCCTTCACCATCGGACACTGCCATAGGTAGCATCTCAATCCACAGATAGATGCATCTCTCTTTCATTTTTGGTTTTTTTTCTCTGTGCCTCTTCAGTATTTTAATCATTAATGTAGGTTTTGCATTGGGTACTAGCAAGCTCCTTCTTAAGGTTTGTAGGATTGGGTTTTTTCTACTTTACTATAATTCTCTTATACCAACCATTGAATTTCAGTCATCATAAAAATGAATCATTATATTTAATTTCTTTTTTCTGTTTTCCCATAAAAATTAAATGGAAGAGAGATTAACATTATGTATCATTATGATTGAAACTGGTTGGAAGAATGGGGTTATCCCTACAGATAACATTACATTCAAGTACCTTGAGGTACTTCTAATACATTATTTCTTTGAATCTTCTTATCTATTTTTATTTCATTCAATATTAAACTATTTTTCTTGACCTTACTTTTTTTTTTATTAAAAACATAATAAGACATCATTCCCTTATGAACCAGTTTATAGTGATGAAAAAACAAGGAGTTTTCTTTGACATGACCAGAAGGTTTATAAATTTCATCACTAGTTGTTATAACGGTGTTATGATCTATCTCTAATAGGAAAGAGTTTTATAATGATGAACAATCAAGGGGTTTTCTTTGTCATGACCAGAAGGTTTATAAATTTCATCACTAATTGTTCTAACGGTGTTATAATCCATCTCTAATAGGAAAATTAATAGCTATTCTTTCCCCAATACCCTTGCCAACTATGGCAGCTCTTTGTTGTGTCCTTTTTGCCTATATATCCTTTAGTTTTGCCTTAGTAAGTATTGAAATTATTGCATACAAATGCTCCAACAAATGATACTGTATCTACTTTTATAGTAGGATATACAGCTTCTGCTGGTCTTGGATTCCTTCAGTTTTATAACTTGAATAGCGTTAGGACAAAGCTTATACTTTTTGCAGGATTTAGAGATTTAAGATCAAGTTAAAGATTTAAAGCCTGATACAAAGTTGATTTACTAGGAATATTAGAAATAGAATTATAGTATTTTTTATAAGGGATGGCTATAGGCTTATGTAAACAATATAGTGTTATTTTCTAGATGACATTTATTATTTGTAATTAATTACAAAATTTAAATAAACGTATGATATTATTAGTAAATATGTGTATGTGCATTTATTACATGTTTTATGTAAATTATAATCGAAAATAGAGGATGAAGAAATTTATTTATGTAGAAGTTAATATAGGATGAAATCTGATCATATGATGATTTCTATTAAGGATTAGATTTTTGGTTCTTATTATATTTTTAGGGACCTAATTTATAGTCATTTTATTATATGGTCCTATGATGATATCTTTTAAGGATAAAATCTTGTCGTTATTATCTTTAGGGATCGAATTTGAATTGGGTCTTTAAAATTTATAATCCTTAGTATCCTTTGAAGGAGTTGATTTTTAATCCTTAATAACTTGATTGGTCATATGAGCTATATTATTAGGGATGAGAAATCCCATAGTTAATACTTTTTAGGGACTAGAAAAATTTAAAAGTTTTAAAGACTAGTTAATACACCGATCTTTAATGCACATTAGTGGCGGAGCCTATAAGGACTGGGTAGAGATTGGATTTTCCCATCTTTATAAATTTTTAGAGACTGGATTGACACTTTTAAAAGACCACATTTTATATTCTTGTAGGATTTTTTTGTAGTGAGACTTATCTCGAGTTGGGTTTTCCACTATTGATTTGTATTAATTTAAAGAGACTTTGCATAAGAGAGAAGGGATGATAGATTCCTTAGTAATATCGTTTGTCAATCAATTTTCTACGTTAATCAACTTTTGTTCTTTTACTTGCAATTTATTGCTAGTTTCTTAGTTTGAATAATTAAATTTTGTTTGGATAATTAGTGTTAATCTAAAATAATCAATTGAAAAGGTGGGAAATTCTTTAGCATAAATTTCGTATTCAAAATCTAGCTTTCCTTTTTTTCCTTAGTACGATATTAGCAAATTCCAAATTATTTGTTATATTACTAGTTGATCTAGTACACTTGCTAGACATTAATAGTTTTGGGCATTGTTGCTGAGAAAATTGGTGTTTAAGATAGAATTTGTTCGTGGATTTTGTATTTATTTTTTTATTTTTTTCTCTTTTTTATTCTTTTTAGGTGTTGACAGTGCATGAAGTGAGCTCAAATTGATCAATTAGAACTATTTGACCTTGAAATCAAGAGAACACCATTAAAAAATATGACAATAATAAGTCAACGTGGAAAAAGATAGAGAAGTGCCTCCCAAAAATCAATAATGCCTTAAAGTGCAGCAACATTAGAATTAAGGGAATGGTTTTAGATCGAGAACAATTCGGGACTATGCAACTTTAAGGTGGAATGAGAAGTAAAGAACCATTTTGCTGCCTTAAGCTAACTATTTTGAGGTTAAACTAGCCACAATCACAATGGTGCAAAAGAACTAATTCTTAGGATCAAAACTTGAAGATCTAGCTCAACATTTAGACATTTTCTTAGAGATTAGTGACACAATACACATTTCAAATGTGTTAGTGGATGTTATCTATTTCAATTCACATTTATTGGCAACGCACAAAACTGGTTGCAAATGTTATCGAGCCAAGCCATTAAATCTTGGGAATAGATGCAAGAAAAGATTTTAGTGAGATTCTTCTCACCAACAAAGGCAGCCACCATTAGGAACAACATCTATAATTTTCAGTAGTTGTATGAAAAATCATTTCATGAGGCTTGGAAGAGGTTTACGAACTTTATAACTACATCATTCCCTTTTATAGCGAGTTAAGATACAAGATGGAAATCTCAATATATGTGGATGATCGGATGCATCAATTAGGAATTTAGAGAGCCAAGTTGGACAACTTGCCAGTTCACTCTCTTACAAAACTCATCGCACTTTTCCCATCTAACATGGACTAAAATCCAATGGAAAAAGCCAAAGCGATTGCTCTAAAAAGTGATAAAGAGGTAAAAGAAGTTGAAAAATGTAAACTTTCTTTTAAAGTGATGGAACTGATGGTGGAGGTAAGGATTTTTGAACCTAATGTAATCATTGATGTACCAAAAACTATTGACAGAGGTAAATCTATGGTAAATTGTGATATGCCTACTATTGATGAATCTAAATTGCCTTACCCTATTGTAGCTAGGAAAGATTAAACAAATGAACAATTAGTTAAATTTCTATACATATTTAAAAAGTTGCATGTAAATTGGCCATTTACTAAAGTTTTGTTACATATACCACAATACGTAAAATTTGTGAAATAGCTTTTTTTCAAATAAGAAAAAGTTAGAGGGTGTCAGTGTAGTGCAATTATTTGAGAATTTTAGTGTAATATTAATGAATAAAATTCCCTAAAAATTAATTCACCTTGCCATTTGAGTTAAGTTGAAATTTTATCAAACATGCTCTGTGTGATTTGGGTGCAAGTATAAATTTAATGCCTCACTTCATTTACAAGAAAATGAATCTTAGGGATATCAAAAAAACTCAAATAACGCTGCAATTGGCAAATAGGTCATGATGGATATGGAAGACTACAAAATGACATTGATAGTTATCAAGGATATTTTGGCGAAAGTTGGAAACTTTAGTTTTTATGTAGATTTTATCTTTATGGATATAGAGGAAGACTACAAATTGCCATTGATCATTGGAAGACCATTCTTGAATGCCGCTAGAGCATTGATTGATGTTTATAGGCAAACCATCACTTTGAGATTCAATGATGAGAAGATAATTTTTAATGTTAATAAGGTGATGTAGCATCCCTCAAGTGACTTTAAAAAGTTTGAGAAATAAGAAAAGAATTATTTTGGAAAATGCACTTCAAAGTTGCTTAATGCATTCCAAAGATAAAAAAAAAGTGTAGATAAGGATGAAGAACTAGTGAATGAGTTTGAAGAATAAAACAAAGATGAAGAAGTAAAGGAGGAAAATTTTTCCCCTCATAAGAAAGAAAAAATTTTGAACTTAAACTTTTACCATCTTATTTAAAGTATGTATTTTTGAAAGATGATGTTAAGCCCATGATAATTTCTTTAGGCTTAGAAGAAGAGATGCTCATTGTAGTATTAAGGAAGCACAAAGAAGCAATTAGATGGGAAACTTCAGACCTCAACAGAATCAACCTTAGTTTTTGTACACATCGAATCCCCATGAAGGAAGATTTCAAACTTATGGTGCAACCCCAAAGGAGACTCAATGTTGCAATGTAAAAGGTGGTCAAGAAAGAGGTATTAAAGCTACTTGATACATATATTATTTACCCTATCTTTGATAGTAAATGGGTAAGTCCAGTGCAATGTGCACCTAAAAAAGGTGGGATGGCCGTTGTAACTAATGAACTTAATGAATTGATTCCAACTTGTATAGTTACAAGTTGGAGTGTTTGTATAGACTATAAGAGATTAAATATTGCCATTTTTCCTTACCATTCGTTGACCACATGTTAGAAATTTTAGCTAAAAATAAATTTTATTATTTTCTAGATGGGTACTTAGGTTATTTACAAATACCCATATCACCTAAGGATAAGGAAAATACCACATTCACTTATCCTTATGGCATATTTGCTTATAGGAATATGCCTTTCATTCTTTGTAATGCTCCAACCACCTTTTAAAGGTGCATGATGGCCATTTTTTAAGATTTAATTCAGAAATCATGGAAATATTTATGGATGACTTTACTTTATATGGGCACAATTTTGAGGAGCATTTGGCAAATTTGGCTCAAGTATTGAATTGATGTGAGGAAACTCATTTGATTTTAAATTAGGAAAATATCATTTTAAAACCTCACTAATTTAGCGAGAAAAAATCCCTCGCTAATGGTTAAGTAATGTGGCTAATGATACATGAAGCATATAGCGAGAACTTAATCCTCGCAAATTTTGCGAGAAATAAAGCCTCGCTAATTTAGTGAGGAAAAATTCCTCGCAAAAGGTTAAGTAATGTGAATTTGATCTACAAAGCATATAGCGAGGACTTAATCCTCGCTAATTTAGTGAGGATAAATCCTTCGCTAACGTTTAAATAAGTTGCATTTGATAGATGAACCATTTAGCGATGACTTAATCCTCGCAAATTTTGTGAGAAAAAATTCATTGCTAATTTAGTAAGGATAAATCTCTCGCTAACATTTAAATAAGTTGCATTTGATAGATAGACCATTGAGCAAGGATTAATTTTTTGAGAAAAAAAATTCTCGCTAACTTAGAAAGGATAAATCCCTCGCTAACGTTTAAATAAGTTGCATTTGATAGATGAATCATAATTCCTCGCTAATTTTGCAAGAGAGAAAAAATCCTCGCTAATTTAGCGAGGATAAATCCCTCGCTAACATTTAAATAAGTTGTATTTGATAGATGAACCATTTAGCGAGAAAAAAATTCTCGCTAACATAGCAAGGATAAATCCCTCGCTAACGTTTAAATAAGTTGCATTTGATAGATGAACCATTTAGCGAAGACTTAATCCTCACTAATTTTTTGAGAAAAAAAAATTATGGCTAATTTAACGAGGATAAATCCCTCGCTAATGTTTAAATTAGTTGTATTTGATAGATGAACCATTTAGACCTCTCTAATTTTGCGAGAAAAAAATTCTCGCTAAACTAGCTAAGACTACATCCCTTGCCACTTTAGTGAGGATTCTTCCCTCGCCAATGGATATGAGGATTAACAATTAGCTTGTTGTTTTAGTATAAACAACTAGTTTTATTGTTTTAGTGTAAACAATTTGCTGTTTTAGTATAAAAAGGTAGCTTTATTGTTTTATTGTAAACAGTTTGCTATTTTAATATAAATAGATTAATCTTTTGTATAAGCAGCTAGCTTCATTGTTTTAGTTTAAACAGCTTGTTGTTTTAGTATAAAATGTTAGAAAAAAAATATTATTAGTCAATCATTTATTTACTAACTTTATATTAGAAAATATTATTAGTCTCAATTACTATTAAAATGTTAGAAAAAAATATTATTAGTCAAGCATTTAATTACTAACTTCATATTAGAAAATAACATATTATTTTTTTCATATATCAATCATTTAATTATTGTATTTTACTACATTTTATCAAATTTATATTTATTCTCCAAAATTGTGAGTTATTACCTATAATAGATTGGATTTGGAGCAAATAGCCCTCGTGCTACTTCAAATTGTCTATTTTATTAAGTACACCAAAATTAATTAATTATTTCAAAACAAGGAATTATGATTGTTCAAATGGTATACGTTATTAGTGTAAACAACTTGTTGTTTTAGTATAAACAACTAGCTTTGTTGTTTTAGTGTAAACAGTTTGTTGTTTTAGTATAAACAACTTGTTGTTTTAGTATAAAAAGCTAACTTTGTTGTTTTAGTATAAATAGATTGTTGTTTTAATATAAATAGCTTGCTGTTTTAGTATAAAAAGCTAACTTTGTTGTTTTAGTGTAAACAACTTGTTATTTTAATATAAACAGCTTGGTTATTTTAATATAAACAGCTTGATGTTTTTGTATAAATAGCTAGTTTCATTGTTTTAGTGTAAATAGCTTGCTGTTTTAGTATAAAATGTTAGAAAAAAAATATTGTTAGTTAATCATTTATTTACTAACTTCTTATTAGAAAATATTATTAGTCTCAATTACTATTAAAATGTTAAAAAAATATTATTACTCAATCATTTAATTACTAACTTCATATTAGAAAATAACATATTATTTTTTTCATATATTAATCATTTAATTATTGTATTTTACTACATTTTATCAAATTTATATTTATTCTTCGAAATTATGAGTTATTACCTATAATGGATTGGAATTGGAGCAAATAGCCCTCATACTATTTCAAATTGTCTATTTTATAAAGTACACCAAAATTAATTAATTATTTCAAAACAAGGAATTAAGATTGTTCAAATGGTATATGTAATTAGTGTAAACAACTTCTTGTTTTAGTATAAATAACTAGCTTTATTGTTTTAATGTAAATAGTTTGTTGTTTTAGTATAAACAACTTCATGTTTTAGTATAAAAAGCTAGCTTTGTTGTTTTAATGTAAACAACTTGTTGTTTTAGTATAAAAAGCTAGCTTTATTGTTTTAGTGTAAACAGCTTATTTTTTTAATATAAACAGCTTGTTGTTTTTCTATAAATAGCTAGCTTTATTGTTTTAGTGTAAACAACTTGCTATTTTAGTATAAAATGTTAGAAAAAATAATTGTTAGTCAATCATTTATTTACTAACTTCATATTAGAAAATATTATTAGTCTCAATTACTATTAAAATGTTAGAAAAAATATTATTAGTTAATCATTTAATTACTAACTTCATATTAGATAATAACATATTATTTTTGTCATATATTAATCATTTAATTATTGTACTTTACTACATTTTATCAAATTTATATTTATTCTCCGAGATTATGAGTTATTACCTATAATGGATTGGATTTGGAGCAAATAGCCCTCGTGCTACTTCAAATTGTCTATTTTGTTAAGTACACCAAAATTAATTAATTATTTCTAAACAAGGAATTAAGATTGTTCAAATGTTATACGTAATTAGTGTAACAACTTGCTATTTTAATATAAACAACTAGTTTTGTTGTTTTAGTGTAAACAGTTTGCTGTTTTAGTATAAACAACTTCCTGTTTTAGTATAAAAAGCTAGCTTTGTTATTTTAGTATAAACAACTTGCTATTTTAATATAAACAGCTTTTTGTTTTAGTATAAAAAGCTAGTTTTGTTGTTTTAGTATAAATAGTTTGCTGTTTTAATATAAACAACTTATTTTTTTTGTATAAACAGCTAGCTTCATTGTTTTAGTGTAAACAGCTTGATGTTTTAGTATAAAATGTTATAAAAAATATTGTTAGTCAATCATTTATTTACTAACTTCATATTAGAAAATATTATTAGTCTCAATTACTATTAAAATGTTAGAAAAAATATTATTAGTCAATCATTTAATTATTAACTTCATATTAGAAAATAACATATTATTTTTTTCATATATTAATCATTTAATTATTGTATTTTACTACATTTTATCAAATTTATATTTATTCTCCAAAATTATGAGTTATTACCCATAATGGATTGGATTTGGAGCAAATAGCCCTCGTGCTACTTCAAATTATCTATTTTATAAAGTACACCAAAATTAATTAATTATTTCAAAACAAGGAATTAAGATTGTTCAAATGGTATATGTAATTAGTGTAAACAACTTGTTGTTTTAGTATAAACAACTAGGTTTGTTGTTTTAGTATAAACAACTTGTTGTTTTAGTATAAAAAGCTAGTTTTGTTGTTTTAGTGTAAATAGCTTGTTGTTTTAGTATAAATAGCTAGCTTTATTGTTTTAGCATAAACAACTTGCTATTTTAGTATAAACATGTGATAAATTAGTGAGGACTATTCCCTCGCCAATAGGTAATTCAAATTTGATGTGAGGTTTAACATTTAGCGAGAATGTAATCCTCGCTAATTTAGCTTGGATTCTATTCCTCGCCAACTTAGTTAGAGTATTCCCTTGCCAATGGTTTATTCATGGTGGGTGTGAGGCTTAACCATTAGCGAGGACATTATCCTTGCTAATTTAGCAAGGATTACTATCCTCACTAATTTAGCTTGGATTTTGGTTCTTGCCAATGGTTTGTAAAGTGGTGTGAGTTTTAACCATTTAGCGAGGAAATAGCCCTCGCTAATTTAGCTTTGAATGTAGTCCTTGCTATTTTAGTGAGGATGTAATCCTCGCTAATGCCTTTATTAACATTTAGCTAGAACGCTAATTCTCGCTAATTTAGCAACGATAAAAGTTCTAATTTTCATGAAAAATTTAAAATTATTTTTTAAAGTAAAATGGAGGGGTATAAAAATTGTATATATATTTTTATCAAACAATAATATTCTTTTTTTTAAGAAATTATTTTCATGTAAAATGACTATTGAAATTTACGAAAAATATTTGATAAGTTGGAAGTATTATTTTAGGTTAAATAGAAAATCCCTAAAATTGTATTGGTGGTTCATTTGCCCTACAAAATTTCAAAATCCCAATTCCAAGAATTTCAATTCTTTCCCCCAAAAATTTTCAGTTTTGATTAAATCTCTCCCGCCATTACACAAAGAGGGAACCAAAGTTTTAAACGATTACAATAGAGGCTAAGGCATTTCTTCTATTTTCTCTGTTCTTCTCTAACTTTCCTTACTTCATGGAATACTTTTCCAATTGCAGTTCCCATCAGTTATGGCTATTACTTCTTCGGCTTCTGATTCCAAAACCAAAGTTGCTTCTCTACAGGAGAAGAAGAGTTGATCCAAGTGCCCTGGCGTTTAAGTTATTGGTGGCAGAATTTATGATTCTGATAATGACAAGACTTGTCACCAAGTAATTCTTTTTATCCTTTTCTTTTTCTTGAATTTTCAGTGCCCAATCCTTGTTTTTCTATTTGAATTGCATGAAATTGGAGTTTCGTATTTCGGTTCTTGATGCTTTGTGTTTTAGCTTATGAATCATGATTTTGCTTAAGCCATTTGGCGCATTTGTTTTTCCTTGAGAAAATCCTTAAGTTATTTTGAATCTCAATTAGTGTAAATAGCTTGCTTTTTTAATATAAATAGCTTGTTGTTTTAGTATAAACAGCTTGCTTTGTTGTTTTAGTGTAAATAGCTTGCTGTTTTAGTTTAAACAACTAGCTTTGTTGTTTTAATGTAAACAGCTTGCTATTTTAGTATAAACAACTAATTTTGTTGTTTTAGTGTAAATAGCTTGCTATTTTAGTAAACAACAGGATGAGTTCTAATTACTTTCCCTTCAATTACTCTTATTCTATCGATCCAAACAAAGTAGTAGTGATTTTTGGTTTAATTGATTAATATCTTATTTTCATGTAGATTAGCAAAGTGCCGGCAAAAAACAAGGGACCTTGCAACCTCGTGCAATAATCTAAAAGGAGACAAGCCCTGTCCTATTAATTACTACCACAAATGTTTGATAAACAGGTTAAATTTTGTTGCATTCCGCAGGAAAGTTTGTTGGATTTGTTGTGCCTAAGCTTTTGCATGAGGTATGTTGCTTGATTATATTATATTAGGTATGGAGAGAAAGCTAAAGACGTAGCAGTGTTGGATGACTAGAAATGTTCCAAGTGTAGAGACATTTGCAACTGCAGTTTCTGCATGTAAGTTTTGATATTCAAGCGTTCTTTATTTGCCAGTTTTCATTTCCTATGGGTTGCCAGTTTTCATTTCCTATGGGTAAACCTGATTATAGTTTGATACATGAAGAAATAATATAATTCGTGCAACAAACAATTCGTGCAATTAATTAAATAAAACATAATTAACCATAAAATTAAATATTTAATTCATGTAAAATTATAGCGAAAGTAATAAGATAATATTAATTTCATTTCGTACCATATATTCTAAATTTAACTTTAATTCGAATCAAAGTGTCATAATACGCTATGATACCGCATGTAAATAATACTGATATTCTAAACAATATTACAAGAATTAATCCAAAATCTATTATATTACACAATTAAAATTACAAGATGATAAAATCAACCAACATAAAGAGAAAGACAATTGGCAACCTGAATAGGTGTTATGCTAAATGCAGTCTACTAATAAATAAATTATTATTTAAAGAAGAATGATTATAAAATGACTTATTAAAATTATAAATTGCATCAAAGGGTACTACTGAGCAAATTTCTTTGATTTTTAAAACTATAAATTGAAGATTAATCTTGTCAAATTAGGGTGTATTTAAAGCTTTTATTAAAATGAAATGAAATGAAATAGTTATACCATGTTTATTAATAAGAATTAAGTCAATCATGATATATGATTATACTTTTAACACTTTCTTAAAATAAAATGAAATAAAATGACATGGTTATTTTATTAAAAATAATTAAATTTAATAATGATGAATAATTATACTTGAAATCTTATTAAAATCATATGAAATTATTTAGACACACGTACTACTGTTTTAAAATTATATTTTAACTATTAAAATGTTAGAAAAAAATATTATTAGTCAATCATTTATTTACTAACTTCATATTAGAAAATAACATCTTATTTTTTCAAATATTAATCATTTAATTATTGTATTTTACTACATTTTATCAAATTTATATTTATTCTCCGAAATTATGAGCTATTACTTATAATGGATTGGATTTGGAGCAAATAGCCCTCGTGCTACTTCAAATTGTCTATATTATTAAGTACACCAAAATTAATTAATTATTTTAAAACAAGGAATTAAGATTGTTCAAATGGTATACGTAACCTAGCCCACATATATTCACATTATTCATTATGATTTAAAAATGAAAGAAAATTTATATGCATCGCTTCATATTTATATTTACGAATCAATCTAATTTTTGTAATCAGTCTCATATTTATAAAATAAATGTCATGTAAGAAAAAAATTAATTTTTTTAAATTAATATGAACACGTATTAGAATAATTAACCATAAAAATGATCTTGATATTATTTTAGCAAATTAAGAAGTTATAGTCAGAATTTTTTTGTCTTTGCATTGCCTCCAGAGTATAAGACTCATCTATATATGAAGTATATAGGTCATATTTTGCTTGTTTATTGTTACTATTGTATTTAGTCATCTATATATAGGTCATATTTTCTTCTTTTTTGTATTTAGTCAAGTTATGAAAACACTTGTCAGATGTTCAAGATCAACAATTGGAAGATCAAGTTCTAATAATGATACTGGATGGAGTTCTTCGTTATCTGCAATCAATCACTACACAACTATAGAAACTAAATGCAACTGGCATTTTATGAGCTATTTATGAATTTGGATTATTACTATTATATATGGATGTATTATTTTGGATATATTATTAGCAATGCTATACACTTGTAAGTAACAATTTATTCATTAATATATATATATATATATATTGAGTGAATATAAATTTATTTTTTAGTTTATTATTTAAATAATAAAATTTTCATATTAAATTAAGAAAACAAAATATTTCATATCAACATTTAGCAAGGATAAATCCCATGCTAAATTTAGCAAGAACAATGTTTTGTCACAAAATGCATGCTAAAATTTAGTAAGGAACTTGTATTTAGCGAGGATTAAATCCCTCACAAAATTTAGCGATAATTTAATCCTTGTAAAAGTTAACGAGAACTAAATCCCTCACAAAATTTAACGAGGATTTTAATCCTCACTAAAGTTAGCAAGGACTAAATCCTTGCAAAACTTAGCAAGGACTTTAATCCTCGCTAAAGTTAGCGAGGACTAAATCCTCGCAAAACTTAGCAAGGCCTGTAGTCCTCGCTAAAGTTAGCGAGGACTAAATCCTCGCAAAACTTAGCGAGGACTAAATCCTCACAAAAGTTAGCAAGGACTTAAATCCTCGTTAAAATCAGTTAAGATGATTTTTGTTACAAAATTTTTGTCCTCATTAAACTGATTTATTGATGAAAAATCATCATTTAGCGAGGACAAAATTCCTCGCTATTTTGCGTTTTTCTTATAGTGCAAGATTACTAAGCCCTTGTCCAATTTATTGATTAAGGATGTTACCTTCAACTTCTCAGATGAGTGTTTACAAGCTTTTAACTTATTAAAGCAAAATTTAATTTCAACCATGGTTATTGCCTTACTGGATTGGAGTTTTTCTTTTGAAATCATACGCAATGCAAGCAATTTTACAATATGAGCAGTCTTAGGACAATGGAGAGAGAATGTCTTCCATAATATTTATTATGCCAATAACACATTTACTAGTGCATAAATGAACTACACTACTATTGAGAAGGAGCTTCTTGCCATTGTATTTGCATTTGAGAAATTTTGATCTTATCTCTTTGGAGTAAAAGTGGTGGTTTGGTCCAACTATGCAGCTCTTTGGCATCTTTTTGCCAAGAAAGACTTTAAACCTCAGTCGATTAGATTGGTACTATTGCTCTAAAAGTTTGATGTGGAAATCAAGAATAAGAAAGGGGCTAAAAAATTTTGTTACAGGTCATTTATCTCGGTTGGAGCATGATCACATGGAAAAGAGGAAATTTTCTGATTTATTCTTTGGTGAATGCATTTTTTATATTTATTCATATACGATTTCCATTCCTTGGTATGCTGATATAACTAGTTTTCTTATAGATTGATACATTCACAAGGATTTCAATTATTAGCAAAGGAAAAAGTTAAAATTCGATGCCAAGCATTATCTGTGGGATGGCCCTTATCTATTCAAGTTATGCATTGATCAATTCTTGCAAAGATGTATTCCCAAAGAAGCATAAATGGGATATCTTAAAGGCTTATCATAGAGGTAAAGCCAATAATCATGATGGACCAAACTGAACGGTAGCTAAAATCGTACTATAGACACTGGGTCTTGAGTGAGCTAGGTTTTATCCTGGTTTTTATATTTTAAAAGGTTTTCTTTGGCCTCTGTCCCTTGGTGTTTTTTTTTGTGGAGGTTGAAATGAGGTTTTTAGAGGTAAAATTTTGAGTCAGGAGCATATGACACTCATCACTCACCTATAACTCGTGCCTAGAGCTTATGTTTTTACTTCATCCTGTTTGTCAATTCTAGCTTACGACATACATGCCTTGAGTTATGCCTATAACTCACTAAGTCACGGGTATAACTCACTTAAGCCATGAAAGAAAATGCATTTTTCTCCAAATTTTTACCCCAAGCCAATCCCGTCCGTAACTCATTGAGTCAAGGCCATCGCTAGATTTTTATAAATAAGTCCACATGCTTTTTACAGCTTTATATGATAGGAACTTCATAGGGATATTTCGAAACTCTTATCTTGTTGCATTTAATGTTCATGATTATTTTCTCTCTCAAGGGAAGAATATAAAAGGATCTTAGTTTGTCTTTTTAAGAAGGGGAAGCTCAATTTCTCTAAAAAATAGATTTTATTTTTAAGACCAAAAGCACAAAAACTTCAATCCTCTGTAACTTGAGTAAACCAAAAGATGGAAGGAAGGAAAAAGGGATACTTAGCACTTTCATTCTCTAGGTTCTTTTGAGATGACTACATTAAGGGTAATATTCAAAGCTCAAAACTATCGAATCCAGTGTCGAAAATCAAGTTTAAATCTTATTCTTAAAACTCTATTTTTTGCTTAGTTTTTGTACATAATCAAAATTTAAATCTTGATTCTTGAGTTTTGTGTGCATCTAATATGTTTTAAACTTGTTTGTGCATTTAGTTTGACATGTTTCCTATAGTTTCAATCTAAATCTATGTAAAATAAGAAATATTTAGAGTTATTATTCATTATTTTCTCCACTTTACATTTTTTTTTTAATCTTGGTTTTCTTGTTTATTGGGCTTTTACCATTCTAAAACGTATTTTGATCACTTAAAATTAGTTTTGGGTAAGTTTTGATTGGTTTTATGTGATTATTTGGTTGATTTTGGTTTTGGGGATCAAAATCCCATTTCCCTTGCTATTGAGTTTGTTTCCAAGTCCGAGTCACCCTCGTCACTTGCTGTCGAGGGACGGGATGTAATGTGACCTTCCTTCTCATCAGGCATACCTTTTGTTTCTTTCTCCTTTGTGTTAGCCTATTGACTAATGAACCTTGTGCATGTTGTTTGCCACCTTTTGGCCTGTTTTTTGCATGTATCATGCTTTTTTTTAGCTTTGTCTCTTTTGCATGTGTTTTGTTTTGTTTTCTTTTTGCTTCTGTTAAATGTTTTCTTTATGTTATTTGTGTATTTTATTTTATTTTATTTGTTCCAACTTAATTTATACATGGTTAATTGTACTTATTTTTATTTGTTTGTTTACGGTTAAATGTTTATATTCACGTGTTTATTCTTTTATTTATTTATGCATTATATATACTATCATCATGTATTTATTTATTTCTAATATATTTATACTTATCATTACTATTTATATTATTATTGTATATACTTATGTTTATTAATTCACATTTATTTATATTTACACATTTATTTATTTATCGCTATATATATATATATATATATATATATATATATATATAATCATTTTAACGTACAAGTGCTAATGCCATTATGCATGAACTAAGGATGCATAATGCATTTTATGTTTATATATTTATATTTATCCTTAAATATATTACATATCTATTTTTATTATTATGTATTGTTATTTATGCTTTTACATTTGTCTTCATACCAACATTTATACTTATTATTTCCATTTATCTATTTATAATATATTGATATATATTATATGTGTATTTGTTGTATTTCTTTATTACTTTAGCATACCTATGCCATAACCAATATCTAATTAACAAGTGTACTAGATCAGCTAGTAATATAAAAAAATAGATTTAAGATCCTCAAATATTGTATCCAAGGGATTGAAAAAGTTAGATTTTTGAAAGTAGAAATTGTGTTAAAGAATTTTCAAGTTTTTATTTTGATTATTAATTAACTAAATTACTTAACTAGCGAAGTAAATTGAAAATATAAAGTAAAGTCTAAATTAATTAAAATGGAATTTAATAGCTTTAATGATAAAAATCAATTCATAAACCCTTTTTCTAAGGGAACTATCCTCCTCGCTTCCTACTAAAATTGACTCTATTCAAAGTTAATACAAATTCGTTATAGAAAAATGAACTAAATTTAGGCCTCTTATTTAGAATGCCATTCTATCTAATTAAACTCTTTAATAAATAAAAAAACAATCTAATAGCTAGCATAAATTTCAATTTTAAGTTCCTAGACCTTAATTAAATCTTCTTTTGGAACATCCAACTTCAATCTATTCAAAATTCAAGTTTCTTTAACCAAATAATACTGATGATCATAATCTCCTATCTCAATTTTTTAGAACTTAGAAAACTATTAAACATAATTATATGAGAAAAGGAAAGTATATTAATGATCAAACTCATATTCAAATCCAATCATCTATTTGATACATCATATGCGAATATAAAGATAACAAAATATATATATATATATATATATATATATATATATATATATATATATATATATATATATATATATATATATATATATATATATATATATAGAAAAGCATAGGAATAATGCAATAACAGAATTTGTATTGAATTAAGCTCAATCGAGAATCATGGCAGTAGAAAAATAAGGATTTGAGAATCCCTCAGCAAAAAAAATGTCCACTCATCGTTTATAATGTAAATTGAATAAACAAATACAAAACTGAATACTATACTCGTGAATTAACTTTGAAGTCTTCAATCTCCAGCTCTAAACCAAAAGAAGAAAACTTGGATTTAACCCTAAGTGTAGATCTCTAAATCTATAAAATTGTGCTTGGATGAAATTTTTGCTAAAAACTTACAGCAAAATAGACTAACTAATGAATATATAATGAAAACTCACTAAAAGACCTAAAAAGAATGAAGTCCAGTAGCCACCCAGGTCTCCCACTTCCACTGAAAGACTTCCAATTTCATCAAAAGGTGTAAATCAACCCAACTGAGACACTAACCATCTTAGCTGGGTCAACAGCTTCTGCCCTTAAAATATTTAAGTAACCCGATTGAATCACATTCCATCTCAGTAGGGTCTAAAGCTTCTGGATTGATTCTGCCTATTGTCAATGACACATCTGAGTCACTCTTTATCTCAGTAGGGTTGATCCTCAAACATTTGAAAATTCACATAAGTAAGATCCACATCATATAATTCAAATTTACACACAACACAAAACACACACTAATTAAACTCAAAAACCTGCTTAAAACACACATAAATATAGGTATAATTTGGAGTTATCATGCCGTAAGAACTGAAGATATCTATGCCTATATTTGTGTTTATATTTTATTACTTACATATTTACATTATATATGCTATATACTATATACTATATTATTTTTTATTATTATATTTCAATATTTTTATTTACGTATATTATTTTACTACATTTCATATTATTTACATTGTTTGAACATCTATATTCAAGTGTTATTCGAAGTGTTAATTGTTTATTTTAGTCCTTTATTTCCTTATCGAAACACACACGTTTTGAGTCGGGTGGAGGAATTTGAAGGATATGGCAAATGTGCCATATTGATAATATTATAATTCACTTGTAATTAATTGGCTTATATTTATTCTTTTATTTTTTTATTATTGCAAATGATGTATTAATAAAGGATTTTTTAACCGCTAAAGTTAATGCACATAAAAGTATTTATATTAATTAATTGGGGTTTTCACTAATAAAGTAGGACCGATGTCCTATTTTTAATACAACAAAATAACATACAAGTAATAACTATTTTTCTAAAATGTAAATGATTTTTGTATGTAAATTAACATGAATTTTCTTTATAAAATGGGATCATTCATCTCTGTTTTCTTTAAATGCACAATAAACTCCCCTTTTCATAATGATTGCATATGGGAACTAATGTTCCCACCTAAAATGACATCTTAAACATAGTACCCGTTTTATATGTGGCTTACTTAGTGAATTTAATCATGTATTCTTATCTTGTAGTTGGTTTAAAGCATGCACCAATTTGTTCACTATTAGTAGATAAAATGATTTCTTTCACTTTTGAATCCTAAACAATTTGATTAGGTGTTAGTACACAAAGATTTAAGGTCATTTTTTCAAGTTGTTCTCCATTTCTAAGTTCGTAGCCTTCGAAGAAAAGCAAATAAAAGGCTTTCATAAAATTTATCGTAGAATTGAGAATGAATTTTTCATTCTATACATGCCATATCGTGAATTGGTAACTGCATCCAATCTCCAAAAAAAATCCCAATTGTTTCAAACTTCTTGATCAAAGAGCTCAAAGAAATTGGATATTGGATCCTATAATATTCATCTTGACAAGAAATTATCAACATGATAAAATATGTATCACAAACACAAGGGCTATAGCTCAGTTAGGTAGAGCATTGTGTTGGCCTTATAAGGTTAGAACTCATTTTTTTAATATCTTATTGATTGGAAACTCCAGAATACATACCTTATGGTGCCTAACAAATGCCCTCATAAGTTGATCGCTAATAATGGATAGGAATACCTTGACACGTTATCTTCGGCTTTTGAGGCTCGAGGCTTGGCAAATTGAATTGAATCCATATCCATTACAAAACAACCTGCTTTCACAAGTTAAATGAACCTTTATCTAGTCTTAGGCCCTAAAAGCGGACTTTCGAGATCCAACTAAATACCTAAATGGGGTTTGACACGCATCACACTTACAGTCAGTTTTTTTCTATCTTATATGTCAAAGAGTCGACAATATCTCCAAAAAGATTAAATGCCACTTAATAATGTTCTAGATGTAGAGTTGCTTGATATTTGGAGTATGAATTTTATGGGACCATTTTTAAATTCTTTTGGATTCAAATATATTTTAGTAGCTATCAAATATATCAGTAAATAGGTCAAAGCCGTAGCTACCAAAATGTGTGATGCCAAAAGTGTCTTAGAATTTCTTAGAAATAACATATTTACTCATTTTGGGATACCTAGAGCTATTATAAGCAATGATGACGAACACTTTATCAACCATCAATTTAAAATGTTATTAAAAAAATTTAAGGTCAAGAATAAAGTCATTACACGTTATCACTTACAAGCCAATAGGTAGGTCAAAATATCAAATAGGAAACTTAAGGCTGTTCTAAAGAAGACTGTAAATTCATCAAAGAAGGATTGGTCACTTAAGTTAGATGAGGCTTTATGGGCATATAATACTACATTTAAAACGCCGATCAATATGTCTACATTTATATTAGTCTTTAGGAAAGCATGTCATTTATTAGTTGAACTTGAGTATAAAGCTTATTAGGATACCAAAATTTTGAATTTTGATCTTAAGAGTATAGGTGAAAAACATTCTTTATAGGTAAATGAACTCGAGAAAATTCAGCATTAGGCCTATTACTATGCAGAGAAATAGAAAGATAAGACAAAGAAGTGGCATGATTAATTAGAAGTTAGTGCAAAAGGAATATGCTTCTGGAATACTTGTAAGAAGTCTATTGAACATTCCAATAGCTACACTTGGGTTGGGTCAGCTATCTTTTGCCCTTTTGACTCCAACACCACTCTATGCCTCTTCTTTGCTAATCACTTTTTTCTTTTGCCTTGAAAAAAAAAAAAATTATAGCATAAGTGAGTGACTGTGATGCAAAAAATTATTTGTAGCACAAGAGAGTGATTGCGATAGTCCAGTGGCCGCCCAATTATTTGAACTGTCCAATTAAATACATATACACACTGTATTTACTCTTTTAAGATTCGAATCTCCTAGATTACTCGTAAAATTTTTTATTTATATTAATTATTTCAAATTTATTTTACAATGGTAGCTTGTTGTTCTTTCCAAGCAAACTCAAATACAGATGGTTGGGACCATGTGAGGTACTGGACGTTAAAGAATTCAGAATGGTCACTGTATGAAATTGTGTGAAGCTTGAAGGATGGTCAAGAATACAAGGTGAATGGCCATCGTCTGAAGCTTACTTTGCATCTCAAGTTGAGGTTGCCGTGGTGACTTTGAAATTTCAAGACAAGTAAGATTAGTCCAAAAGTCTAGCTGGGACTTTCTTCAAAACTAGAACTATCTCTAACCATTGTTTTCTTAGTTATTTTAATTGTCTTTGTGTGTTTCTTTTAGTTTTTAATTTACGATCAGTGTTAGGTTTAGTATTAAAGCAGCTAAGGTTTTATGTTTTAATTGGTGTCTTACTTGTGCTAAAATGGAGAATTTTGTAGGGATTGGTAAGAGTCGGGCATTATTAGAACTTTGGAATTTTTCATAAATGCTTGGCTTTGCATGGTTTGTAACAGCCGTGCATTTTTAAAATTTTAGGCACTTATTTCGCATAATGCATAATGCACGGTTATGCATGTTTTTGTTATAGCCATGCATTTTTACACTTTTCACAACATTTTGTCTAAATTGCATAGTGTACAGTTGTGCATGTTTTGTTACAGCAGTGCATGATTCAATTTCTTTATATAGAACATCATTCTCTTCAGTTCATATGATTCCTTTTCTCGTTTTCTCTCATTTTTCTTGTGGATTTTGCATTTTTAAGCCGCTCTATGTTTCAAGTAAGCATCTTTAAGATTGTTCTCTATTTTTAATCCTTTTATTTTTCTTTATTCTTCTGGCATTTTGCTCCTATGTCTGACACTATTAGTTCTTTGATGAATTCTTAGGGCTTTTATTTTATATTGACTAAAGTTTTTTAAAGTTAATGCAACAACTGACATGTTATTTTTTTATAATCATTGGTGGCGTGCTTGGATTATATTTGAGTATCCTTAGTTTGTTTTTTATTTGGTGCACATATACTATTCTATGAAATGCCATAATGAATTTTTAGGTCACTTTGTTGCTTGTTTTGAAATTGTTTCAACATAATTTAAAATTTTCCAATTATTTCTTAATTGCCTTGCACTTATAAGATGTATTTGTGCTCAATTCATTTTATTCTCATTTTACAAATCGTTGTTTCCCCTGGTGTATCTCTGGTGTCCATTCGTTTAGTTTTTTACTTTATTCGATTTTAGCCAAATCTAGTTTTTCTTGCACATCATCAATTATTGAGCTTATATATGTGTTTATTATCTTCTCTTATTTCAAGATGATTTTCTATCATCTATGTAAGTTCATCGTTGCTTTGTCTTTGCAATTCTTTTGGTTTCGTTGTTCAATTGTCACTCTTTGGCACTATAATAGTTTTTATTTGTGATTTAGTTTTTTTTTTTTTTTTTGCTGCTGAATTCCTTAACGACCCTGTCTAAATTTCCTTAATTAAGTGTCCTTTCCAATTCTGGTTCGTACTTTGCATAAATTAATTTTGTTTTCTACTTTTTACAATGGCATCAAGAGATATCGTCAAGAGAACCCTTCTTCATCTCAGGTAGCCGATGATGGTACATCTTTAGGTTCTCAGCCTCTAATGCCAAGTTGGGTTGACAAAGACCTGCACGACTGTTAGTAGGCTTTTCTATGGTTGAATACATTCAACCAGTCTACCTAAACTTCTATTTGCTTGAGAAATTGGGGATTCTTAATGAGGTTGAAAGGTTGATAGCTAATATTGGTTGGGATGGTTTTTTTGCACGGAAAGTGTATGTACTCGGCCATCACAAGGGATTTTGTTACTACTTTTAGGTGGACGTTCTAGTCTGAGGATGATCTTGTGATTGGGAAAGTTTCCTTTTTGCTGAATAGAAAACATTTTACGATGTCCTACATTCAATTATCTTTTGTTCTTGGGTTCCCTATAAATGGAGATTAGTTTCACTCATGGTCATTAAACTTGTGGCGAAATTATGCAAAAGTAATGAAATTTTTTTTCATAAAAATCACTAAACTTTGCAAATTTATACAATAAAATCACTTTGATATGTTTTTAGCGAGGGATAGGCCGGAAAGTCCAGCTGGCATATCCAGTCAGCATATCATACACATGTGGCATGCTGACGTGGTATGAGTTAGTTTCATTCATGATCACTCAACTTATGTTAAATTATGCAAAATAACAAAAGAATTTTTTCTTTCAAAAAAGTCACTAAAATTAAAATATTTATACATAAGAATAACTATGATCGATTTTTGTGGTGACACTCGCCGAAAAATCCAGTCGGTATGCAATGTCAGCAATATGTGCATACATGGACACACAGTCAGATCCATATCATCACTGGCATGTTCACTTTGACACGTGTCAAAATATTATTGGATATTGTTGTGTACACATGTCAAAAAGCAATGTCGCAGATGATGTGGATCAGAAAGTGTGTTCACGTGTGCATAGATTTCTAACATGGCATGCCAATTGATTTTTTGAGAAGTGTCATCACCCAAAAACCAGTTATAGTTATTTTTGTGTATAGAAGTTTTAAGTTCAGTGACTTTTTTGAAAGAAAAAATTATTTTATTATTTTTGCATAATTTTAGCATAAGTTGAGTGACCAAAAGTAAAATCAACCTCTGTCTACATGTCATGCCCACGTGTATATGATATGATGATTGGACATGCCAGCTGGATTTTACAACCTGTCCCTCATCGAAAATCGGTCAAAGTAATTTGTTGTATAAATTTACAAACTTCAGTGATTTTTATGAAAAAAATTTCATTACTTTTGCATAATTTGACCATAAGTTCAGTGATTATTGGTGAAACTAACCCCTGTAAATGGTACTCATAGCTTACCTGACTCTAATTCTCATCGCAATCAAACGATCATCTATGACCCTATTTAGCTTACACAGTATGTGGCTAGGCAAACCAAGGCCCACCACTTAAGAGATCATGTGTGTAGGATCATCCATCGATTCTTTTCTCTATCTTTCTTTGGTCATACTAATCAACTAGTTTTGTGAGCACATCCGAGGCCCTTTCCCTGCGTTGTATAGTAAAAGGGGTGATGTTGGATGGTCCATATTATTTATGGAGGAAGATTGAGGATCTCCAAGCCTATCTAGGCAGAGTTAGGAAAACCACTCTTGGAGGTATTTTTACAACCTTGGCCAAGGTAGTTGGCCACTAGCACTTGGGCAATGATTTAGGACCCATAAATTGCATGGATTTTCACTTGTTGAAGAATATATGGGTTATCTTTGAAGACAACACTACTAAGTATTGTATGCGATTAACGGGATGTGAAGAGTATTTGAGGTTGGTGGAGAAAGGTCACACTTCTTTGCCTGCTGCACTAGGAGCTGATGATGGAGAGGGTGATGGTGATGGTGATGATGAGGTTGTTTCTGCTCTTGCCCCACATATTATTAGACTATTGACTAAGATATAGGGTTGTCTGGACCTACAGGAGTAGCTACCAAATGGTATACAGGCCATTATTGACTCAACTAAGTAGGGAATTTTATCATTAGTTCGATAGTGCTTCCCGCTACCTCCACCTCCTCAATGATAGGGAGTGTTTCTATCAAAATACCACTTTTATTTTTGCTTATCCAATGTACTTTTTAGTTAACTGTAAGGATAGTAGCATTTTATTTGGGGGTGGATATTTTATGAATTAGGGTATATTTTATGGAGGTATATCTTGAAAATGGTTAGGGAGAACATCTTTTAATTTTTAGCTGCTTAAATTTACTTTATTTAGTTGTTTGTTTTATTTTAAGTATTGTATTATCTTAGTCTAGTTTGTTATTTTAGTGCCAGTATTTAATTTAGTCGCTTTGATTTCTTTTATTTTATTTTAGTCTACTACTTTTATTTTCTTTTGTTCTTCTTGTTAATAAATTGGTTTGATCATTTAGTTTATGCTTAGTTTATTTCGCCTTCAATTGGTCTCCAAATTGAATGTTTCTAAACTTTAATTTAGAGCTTTTTGCTGTTTATAATTTTTTATTAGCAATAGAGCACTATTGATTGTTTGATGATTTATCTGGCCAATGTTTATTTTTCAACTTAAGATATACTATTGAGTTTCCTAATTTGTGTAGACCTTTTTTGAAAATGCCAAAATAATCAGTGAATATAGGTTGATTGACGAATTTTAAGAACACTAAAACCTTCTTCATTATCCTTCAAAGTGACTCAAACGGTCAAAGCATGATTATTGAAATGATTTAGGCAGCTCATTTCTTGTTAATCACACAAAATATCTCTTTTCTACCTTTTTTTTCATTGTCCATTGCTAGTGCTTTTAAGCCTAATGGTATATGCTTAAAGTGTGCTTGAAATTTTATCATTACACCATCATTAATCAACCATATAGCCTAAAATGTTTTGCCTCTCCTATATAAGGGCTGGCCACAGTAGTTTAGATTGGGTTACACTATCATTAATCAACCATATATAAGGGAGTCTTCATTATCCACTTTCAACTGTAGATAGAAGCAGAATTTAACAATGGCGAAATCTACATTAACGTTCTTATATCAGTAAAAATAAGAACGAGCGAAGATCACATACTTTCCATTCTCCATGTTCAGTAATAGAAGCACTCCTTAACATGTCAAGAAAATTGGATACTTCAGCAGTCTGTCTTTGTATAACTTTCTCACTGCATCCTGTTCAATTCACATAATCCTCATTATTACCAAGTACTAACAAATGACAACTTCTTTAGGAGCTAACCAAGCTACCAAAGTTCAAAACTCTCTACCTGGAAAACAAGGCACTAACTCTCCGTAGACGCCAAAGGCGGAGCATGTTGAATAAGCCATATGATCGGAATGGCTTAGGAGAGATTTTTCGAGCAAGTTCAGATGGGATTGTAGAAATGACATCAAAGGCAAATAAAGAACTAACATATTCTGCAAAAGGAGTTGAAACCATTTGCTAATTTTAGTATATTACTTCTTCTCTACAACAATCATTTTCTTATGCCACAAAGTTGCAAACACACTAAAACTAAAACTGATAAATTTTCCTCATAAAAGTCAAATTTGAAGTAGAAAAGTTAGCAATTGGGAAATACAGGAAAAGGTTAAAAAAAAAAAGATAGCAGAGAACCTGAAGAATGTTTTCTGTAGGAGTCAAACTAGATGATTTGCTAAGCCTCCAATTAAGAACAATCTTTTGGTTTGACTCCGAGAAAATTAAAAAAAAAATCATTTTAACAAATTAAAAATTACTATTCTCTCTATATACAATTTCAACATTCCAAGCTCATGTGAAGAACAATAAAAAAAAAGAAAAACTTTTATTAATTAATCAACCGAAAGCTAGTTGGTGACCTAGATTCTAAGGAATGATCAAACAAATACAAAAGGTTAAAACTTTATCACACCAGCTGACTTAAAGATTCACTGAATCCAAAAACAATCGCCCAAAGAACTAATCATAGCAAAGATTCAAGAAAAACAAAATCCCCAAAACCACCCACAGAAAAAAAAAAAAGAAAAAAAAGGTTCCATCTTGAAGTTACTGAAAAATAAAGGAGAAACCAACTGTCCCTTTACTAAAATACAAACAGGAAAGATAGGAGGACAAAAGAAAACAAGAGAACAGAATATGAAATGCAAACAAAGTGGAAGAAATTGAAAAAGATTCAAAAAGTAATTGTCTCACAACTAACACAAAAAGACAAGAAAATACTTTGAAATCCTCTACCCAAAATAAATAAATTACTATACCTTAACCGGTAATTCTAGGTAGGAAGTCTGAAACCATTAGATGTTGATAGTGGCGGTGGTTGAAGAAATAGGGTGATTCGTTGCCCATTTTCAAATTGGGAAAGAAAAGAGCAATGATAACTCAGGGAATGCAAAATGAAATTGACGAATTTGCAGAACCGATTTCGTATTGCGTTATAAAATATAATGGGGAGGAGATGGTGAAACTATATAGCAAATGGGTTTTCGTCTCATTTAAGGGAATGATGAATTGAACACAAAACTCACACATTACAAAAGCTTTGAGGAGATGGTAGTCACGGCACATTCTAAGGGGTTGTGCTTCCAGCATAAGCTTTTGAAAACTCTTCAAACATACTACCCAGTTGTTTGCTCAACAGATTCCCACATTCCGAGAAGGGTGGTGGTTGAGATGGGAGATCGGGAATGGGAAAAGAAAATGGAGGGTAAGGTCACGGGAAAAAGGGAAAGAAAGGAGAAGGCAGGGGATGAGGTTAAGGGACACAAAGTTTGAGGCAAAATGGTGAACTAGGGAGAGAAGGAAAGTTAAGGAAGTATATATACCTAGGGCAAAAATAGTAACCAAATTGTTTTTGGATGCAATTTTAGCAACGGAAATTAAATTTCGTTGCAATTTTAGCAACAGAAAAGCAAATCCATTGCTATTTTTGGATCTAAATTTTTTCCATCTTTTTTGGATCAAAAATACCAACGGAATGTTCCGTTGCTAAAATTGCAATCGTGCTAAATTTGCAATCAAATTGATTTTCTGTTGCAATTTTAGCAACGGAAAAACAATTCTGTTGCTATTTTTAGATCCAAATTTTTTTCCATTTCCTTGGGATAAAAAATACTAACGGATTTATTTTCGTTGCTAAAATTGCAACCGAATTAATATTTCATTGCTAAATTAGCAACGAAAATTATATTTCGTTGCTAATTTAGCAATGAAAGTCTATTTTTCGTTCCAAAATTTTTCCACCATTTATTGGTGCCTATTTTAGCAACGTTATTGGATTCGGTTGCTAAATTTTGATGCTAAAAATTTTCTCCACTTTTAGCGACGGAAGACTACCAAATATTATTCTGTTGCTAAATTTGCAAAATTTAACCAATTTTAGCAACGAAAATTATTTTTTGTTGCTATTTTCACATTTTCTTGTAGTGCACGTTGCCATTGACTCCACCACCACGACCACGTTGCTACCGATACCACCGCCATCACCATTGCCGTCGCCATGCTCGCCGCCACCGTTAATGACACTACCACTGCCACTATTACCATCGCCACTGCTCCACTACTATAATGCCCCGACACCATCGCCATGGCGTCACTGACATCATCACCACTACTGTCATCACCATCGCTGCCACCTCCACCACCACCACTATCACCATCACCGTCGCCGTCACCACTACTCCTTGCCACCACACCATCGTCGCCCCTGCCACCACACCATCGCCGCCCCTGCCACCACCACCACCACACTCTCGCTACCACTACCACACCCTCGCCACCTCCGCCACCACCACCACCACCACACCTCGCCACCTCTGCCACTACCACCATACCATCACCACCACACTACAGACGTTGCTATCGCCACCACCATACCCCTGCCACCTCCTCCACTACCACCACACTGTCGTCACCACTACCATACCACCGCCATCACTACTATCCACACTGTAGCTACTGGCACCGTCACCTAATTGCTGTCACAATTGCCACTGTCATCACCATCGCTACAGCCACCACCAAGCCGCCGTCACTACCATTAACACACTACGACCAAATTTTCAAAGTTATAATATTGAAAATATAACTTAATAGCTATTATATTATAATTGCTAAATTCTTTCATTTTTTGCTCAAATGTATCATCAAGTCATTTAGATTTCTTTTTTTTATCTAATTTTAATTTTAAAAATGCCGATCTTTTTAATAATATATCACTACAAAAAATGGCCAATTTGCAATATCAATTTCCATCACTAAATGGCCATTTTCTATTGCGAATATGTTTTAGCGACTGGGCGACAAACAGTCACAAATAACCCAGTAGCTAAATTATTTGCGACGAAATCATAGAATAGTCTCTAATGTGGCGACAAACAATTCAATCATGAAAAGGAATATAATCAGCGCTAAATGAATTTTAAATTTAGCCGTGATAAATATAATAATAATTATTAGCGACCAATATGCGTCGCTAATAAATATTGAATTAAATTCAAATTTATTACATATCCGTCGCTAAATATAATTTAATTTTTTCATTTTATATTTATTAATTTACGACCTATGTAATCAACAAATTAATTTATAATATACAATTAATTTATTATATAAACAAATCATAACTAAATTTATATAAATAAAAATTCTACAATACTATTAATTTAAAAAAATATATAATATGTCAAATCCCAATAACCGCAACAAACATTCACAAGACAACAATGTACAATATACAAAATGAATCCAAAAGTTTTATTATATAAAATAACTAAAATGTCATGTTTTGATTCTACTCATGCAAGGCTTAGCCGCTTAGGCACTCCTTCCGGTTGGTCTCTTAGAATTATTTTTAGGTCGAATCTTCGCAAAAGCTTTTTCTAAATCCTGTAATAGAAGAAATATGGGAGTTTCTGTTCTTTGCAAGCAGCCTGAAACAGACTTCAAGTAATTCCAAAGACACTGCATCTATTCGAGAATAGGCGAGCCAAAACGGAGACAATAAAATGCAAGCCTATTCCAGCTACCCTAGAGCAAACACAATAAGATTAAAGGTATACTTTCAATCTCAATTATAGCAAAAAAAAAAAGTTATTTTATAATGTTATAGTCATTAAAGAGGCATTAGCAACTAACTAGCATTACTAATCAATGATGGTCCCCTATAAGCCATTACAACTACATTAAATGTGTTACTTATTTAACATATCGCATTCATAATACTAAGTTGCTGCAGCAGTCTTTCAATTTCTTACAGTGTTTGTTTTTTGTTTTGATTTCTAGTATTTACTTAAGTTTTTAGGTGGGATTCAATGTATATCATGTATATTCATGTAAAATATTAATTCAAAACAAACAGCAACAATAATTAAGATCTCATGCTATCCATTATAAATTATAAAATAACTACTTGAAAGATCTAATACTTATATTATTATAATAAGTTTATTACTGCACCTTGTGAAGATTGAAAGACATTTCTCCAATCTGAATGGTAATATCACTTTGAAGCCCATTTGTGCAAACCCTGCAAAAGAATTTTCAGGTAAGTATATGTTAAATATATATAAAGCTGATCAAAATAAGAATCTTCAGGTAAGTATGTGTTATGCTAGAAAGAAATAAGAATTTTCAGGCAAGTATGTGTTAAATATATATACAAACGGCATAAAACCTCAAACTCACTCCACCACAAGCTCAAATAAAAAAATCATCATTTTATTAGTAAATACTGAGCTTTTCACACGGTTACAATAGTCTTAGATGGTATATGGAGCTTACTATAAAAAAAATGGTAAGGGGCAAACTATGGACAGACAATCAATTCATTGTCATGTAAAATCATCATTATTAACTCCATTGCACAAACCATCAGTTCCAGCTCTTAAGACCACAGCCTCTATATTACCAACTTTTATGTGTTTTACATGTGAGGGTACAATACAGATACTGCAGAACCTCCCTTCTGAATTTTACACTGAGTTGCATAATCTAACTGGTACAGTTGATTTACCACAAAACTAATTTATGCCACTTAATAAAGCTTTTTCTTTTTAAAATCTATATATATCCCTAGCAGAGAGAAGAAAACGACTTGAGAAACCTTCACATGTTACTATTGTTTATGAATTATGTTAGTATTTTGCATTTCAAAATACAAAATACGTGTTTTAATTATATAGTTATGTTTCGCGATAGATGGTATAAATTAAAATAGGAGGGGGTTAAATATGATATAATAGAGTACTTTGTTCACACTGCTCCAATGGAATTGTCAAAAATTGTAAGAAAAACTCAGGCTTTTCTTTAAGCACCAAATTTTAGATTTATAAGTGCAAACAATAGCAGTAATTCAAGTATTAATTCTACATGGGGTTAAAAAAATTAAATACAAGTAAAAATATACAAGCATATATAACTGGGGCAAAATAAAATAAAATAATATATATATATATATATAACAATTAACATGTCATGTCTAAATTTTATATTATTTTTTTATTTAATCCAACAATACATGTGCACATCTGGTAAGCACTTCAATCTATTCTTGCATTTTGAATCACAAATAGTAAAACCTTGGAACTTTTCTAACCTTTTTATTTTTTTCTTCAACTAACAATTTCTTTAATAATAATAATAATAATAATAATAATAGTTGGTTTGTTGTTTTATGAGTAATGGTTAAAAATTCAATATTTACAGCAGTTATCTATAATAATGTATTTATCACTAACAGAGTAAAGAAAACAAACATGACATGAATAAATAAATTACCTTGTCTGGGGTGGAGGCACCAGATGTTACGCCAATTGTAATCGGACCTTCTGGTAGGAAGTTCTCTTTTTCAACCAATTCCCCATGCTAAATAAAAGAAAAATTGGTGAATGAGGAAACAGTTTGAAGCTTAAAACTTAGTGAAAGAAAAGCATTAGCATCCACACTTACATTCAATTTATAAGCTATTTTGTTTCCTGGACCAATCCTCGTTTCACTGTCAATCCAATATGAAGGAATTCCACAGAGCTCAGCAATTTCTTGGAGGTGTTAGGTGTTGCTTGAGTTCCATCCACTGACAACCAGAATAAGATCCCCCTTTTCCTCCACTAACTTAAACATAGCATCTTGTCGCTCCTGCAAAGAAACGCATAAATAAATATTGCATTTGGAATTAGATATAAAAGTAGCTGAACTAAAACTATATTCTGTAGAATCCAACAGCAGAACCAGAAAATAGACACACACACCAACATACTCCCTACCATAATTAAGAATTCATGATTAATTTTCCAAATTCATTGGATACTGTTATATATATTTTTTATTGAACTGAAAGCTTTATACAGTCTATCCTATTCCTATCTACATTGAATATGCTGATAACCATTATTAAAATCTACCATTAATCTTTAATTACCGCAATTGCTAATCTTTAATGCCTTTTAAATACTTACAGTGTTACAACAGTTGGTCTGGCCCGGTTTAAAGAGCTTAATACAATTTTTGGCATAATATCTTAAGAAATTAAGTCAAGGCGAAGGTTTGAAAATTATTAAATAATCTTATCTCATAACAATATTGAGGGAATTGAGTTCAAGTTGTACACTAATGCTCTCGGTAAAGAGAGAGGGATTTCCAAAGGTTCAAATCATCTCCTACTCCATTCCCTACCATAGACTACACAAACAACATAATCCATTCAAAACACACAAAAAACCTTCAAGAAATATATTAGAGAGAAGGAAACGGCATAAAATTGAAATTGATAAATCGAACCTATCTCAACTAAAGAGTATAAATATAAACAGAAATCAAAAGAAAAAAAAAGCAGGGAATCGAACCTATTTCCGTTTCGTCTTATCTTCATTTTTCTCTGCAACTTCTTCTTCCTCTGATTGTGGTTGGATGTAATCGTCATCTTCGTCAACATCATCATCATTATTTGGGGCGACATCTTTAAATATTTATAGGGCAAAAAATGACAGCAAAAATAGCAAAAGACAGATTAGAAGATGATTGAAGCAAAAGGGGGAAAATCCCTAGATCTAACTCTCCACTTTTCCTTCAATTTCTACCATGAATCATCAATTAAAGGGAGAAATAGTGCTTACCTAGCAATTAATGGAGGAGAAAGTAGATATTGGGAGCGAAAATGGTGGGAGACCGAAGCAAAGAAGAAGAGGCAGCAGGGGAAGAACGTGTGAGCTGCTGCCACGCGATGGAGAGATGGAGAAAAAGAGAGGTGACGGCGTCGGAGGGCTGTCGCAGCGGCAAGGGGCGACGGTGGGTGGGGCGGTGGGGCTGACGTGAACGGAAAGGGGAAGAAAGCAGATGAAAAAGAAAGGGAAGGGAGAAGGGCGGTGGGGAAAAGAGAGAAATCGTCCTCCTGTAAGTGCAGCAAGAAGGAAGAAAAAAATCTAACTCCCGAAACGACGTAGTTTTGGGCAATTTTCATTTTAGCCCCTCAAAATTTCCATTTAGCATCTCAACTATTTTTATCTTACATTTAAACCCTTAATTCAACTATAAATTAACATATAATCTTTCCTTTTTTATACATTATTTTATTTTAAAGTTTATAATACTCATTTATTTTTATTGGGTAGTTTTCAAAGTCGGATTGACTGATCATATATTGTTCAGCTAATCTAAATTAGGGATATTACAGGCTGGAATCACGAGGAAAAGTCGTCGGGCAAATATAATTTGTCCACATTAAATTTTTAATTAAATTATAATTTTCTAATCCAACAAAATTTTTTATTACTATATTTTTGGATTTAAATAATGACTCTAATTAATATAGAACTTATTCACCTTAATATACACTATGTACTAAGAGTGTGCAAAACCGAACCGAAATTGAAAATCAAATCGAATTAAATAAATTTTGATGTATTTGGTTTGATTATTTTGATTTTCGATTTATTTAATTTTAAATCGAAATAAAAATTGATTTAATCGGTTCGATTCTTAAAATTGAAAGAACCGAACCGACTAAAGTTTATATATATTTTATAGTATTAATGCTTCAAAGATGATAACTTGAATTGATGGTGATTGACGGTGAAAAAAAAAAAATCCTTTAAAGTCTCGTGTTTAAGTCTCACAAACAGCATATATGCTGGTTTTTTTATTTTTTTACTTTAACAGTTTTGTTTTAATTTTTTTTTACTTTACAAAAATCTAATTCACTTTTTTACTTTAATCTTTTTTTTTTGTTTTTTATTTTTTATTTTTTTACTTTAAAAGTTTTATTTTAGTATTCTTTTTACTTTACAAAATCTAATTTACTAATTTTTTTACTTTAATCTTTTTAATTTTCTCAAATTTTTTATTTAATTTTTTTTTACTTAACTAAGTGGAGAAAAAATTTTTTACTTAACTGCAAGTCAATCTAATTATTATTAAAATTAAAACTACAAACTCTTTCTTTAATTTTCCGTCAAAGTTTTGTTTTATTTTTTTTACTTTACAAAAATTTAATTCACTATTTTTTTACTTTTTTTTCTTTAATCTATTTTTGTTTTTTATTTTTTCATTTTTTTATTTTAAAAGTTTTATTTTAATATTTTTTATGTTTGCATTTGCATCTGCTTAATTTTTGTGATAATAATAATAATAATAATAATAATAATAATAATAATAATAATAATAATAATAATAATAATAATAATAATTAGTTTGAAGACAAAGTTTTTATCTATTGTTTCCATATAAATAATTTTGTAGAAGTGAAAATCATTTAAAATATCTAAAATGTAAGTATACCCATAATTTAATTGATATTTCATTATATGGATCCATGGAAAACTAATTGATATAAAATGCCCAAATGTATACTTCTTTTCACACCTGAGTATTTAACATTGAATAATTATTCGATTAATTACTGTTTAATTCAAGTTCTAATCGAATTCTTTGCAATAAAGAAAATTATAGTAAAATAACTAATAAAATATTATAAAGGTATTTATAAAAAAAATTATTGTAAATGTAATAAATGTTTAATCAAATTAATTTTTAATTTTGATTTTATTCAGCAACATTCATTAATTTAAAGTATTTTTTGATTAAATAAATAATATAATATATTTTGATTACTTATATTTAAAGTACCTAAAAAAGTTACTAAATAAATCATTAATTTATTAAATTTCAAAATGAAGCATATTCATGAATAGTTTTCCTTTAATGTCATTAATGTAAAGATCAAAATTGAAATTCATATTATACCTTAAAAAAAATAAAAAAAGCAAACCAACAAACTAATTTTGTATGCCTTACCCTCTAATTTTGGCAGGTCTCTTAATATTCTATTTCACTTGTGGATTTTTCAATTATACCGTCCAATTAATTTGCTAACTTATACTATTCAAATATTTGAATTCTTTTAGCTATTAAATTTCAAATACATATAATTGTATTTTCAATGTAAATCACGTGATCTTATTTTTTTAATGTTGTATTAAATTTCAAATATGTATAATTTTTTTTATTGGAGGTTTTTTAATGTATTTTTTAAAATATTATTTTAGTAGTATATTTTTTTTAATATAATTTTGATTAGTATTCATTATAGACATAATATAATAAATTTATGTATATTATTTTAATTTTAGTTATTTTAGATAATTTTATTTTGTTGAATATAAATTAATTTAATTTATGGACCCATATAGGTTAAAAGTTTAATAAAAAAAAGCTTATATTGACCAAGAACCGATTTAACCAAATCGAATCGACCGAAATTAATTTGGCATATTCGGTTTCGGTTCTAAAAACTTTGGTTTTCGGTTCTTTTAATTTGGAAAGTTTGGTTTTCGGTCTATTCAATTCGGTCCAAAACCGAACCAAACCGATCATTTGCACACCTCTACTGTGTACAGTCTAAAGGATATTATTCACATAATTGAAATTGTCGGGACGTTACAATTTGATCTAAATTTTACAAAATAAAAATAATTTGCAAATTTTTTTTTATAATTAATTAAATGAGATAATAAATTTTATATTACTATTTTACAAATGTTCATTTTTATTAATTTTCATAATATTTTTTTATAAAAGGACAAAATTTTCAAATAATTTCATTGTAGAGCAAAATTAAGATACATAATTAGTAATAATAAATATTTATTTATATTTTTAAATAATATTATAATGTTTAGTAAAATCAATAAATAAAATTATAAATTTATTTAAAAATTTAATTGAAAATAGATAAATAATATAAGATAAAATAGTTTTAGCGACGATTTTGGGACGCATTTCCGTCGCAAGAATTTTACAACATTTAGCGACTATTCCGTCGCTATTTTTCTGAAAATTAATTTACAAAATTAAAAAATAGAAGCATTTTAGCGGCCAAAGGTTTCGCCAACTTCGCCGCAAATAAAGATGCCATTCTTTGCTCCCACATTTAGCGACTGTGTCAGTTTTTCATCGTTATTTCGTCGCTAAACTTATGACGAATACGGAATACATTTTCATGACGGGATCTGAAAATAGTCGCTAATTTGCGACGTAAAATAAGCCATCACTAATTTTAGTAATTAATTCACAGTTTTTTTTTGTAGTGTATAGTTATTTCTCATTAAATTTTTTCATTTTTAATAAAAAATTTATGTATTAAAATTTATATTTTATAATTATAATTTTTTTTTATCTAAATTAGTTAAAATAAAAATAAATTTAATTGTATCTATTTTTAATTTTAAAAAAAATAATATATTACGATATTATGCAATAAATACAGTATATAATAATATATGCTAATACAATTTTATATCAAATATTGTATAATATAATACAAACTAATACAGTATAGGCTAATAGTATACAGATTAATACTGTACAAATTAATATTATATATGTTAATACAATACAGTGAACCAAACGTGCCCTGAGAGTTCGATTACGCTTTCAATTGATAAGAGTTCAAATTCTATTCTCTTCTTTCAATAATATATATATATATATATATATATATATATATATATATATATATATATATATATATATATATATATATATATATATATATATATATATATATATATATATATATATATATATATATGTTTCCAATTTAATTTCAATATGGCCTTTTTAATTTTTATCACTATCAACAATTAAAAAATAATTAAAATGGTTGAAAGTTTAGTTACTATTCTAATTTTTTTTTGGTTCGATTTCCAACCTCTCTTGTTTTATTTTTAAAAACAACAGCATTCTTTTATGTGAATAAATAAAATTTTCAAATATTCAATGCTGATTATAAATTTTCAAAGCCTATTTAAGAGGGTTATAAGCATATTTTAATGTTTCATACATTTCAGTTTATTTCTTGCTAAAAAGTTTATTTCTAATTTAGTATACATATTTAATTGCCTTTTAAAGTTTGTATAACTAGTCAATAATTAAAAAAAAAAAAGAATAACAGTGAGTAGAGAAAAAAAAATTCCGACTAAAATGGCCTTATAATTAAATCTAATTTTTAAATCTGACCTTATTAATAAAATTAAAAATAGATATAAATATAAAATTATATTAGTCAATAGTCATCCTCTCTTTCTTTTTTTTGGTCGAAATCTATCTTTCCTAATTCTATTTTTAATTAGCAAGTGTTATTATCTTAACTAGAAAACGGTATAAAGGGTATATCATGTATGCAATTTTCTTGGCTCTTGGCAACGCAAAAAGGCAAAAACTTAAAAATAAAATAAAATAAAATCAATCGACAAATAATAAGAGATGGGGGAGCGAGAGAGAGAGAACAGCAAATAATTATGATTCTTCAAATTATTCGAGCCGTTTAAATTACTTTCAAATCAATTTTTTGGTTAGATTAGTGTGTAACTTACATGCACGGTTGAGAAAAAAATCGAATATATGGTTAACTATAAATTTGATATAAAATCGAATAGATTTTTTCTAATTAATCGATCAGATGGATTTGATTATACTTTTTAATTTTTATATTTTAATTTTTAATTACGGTTTCGATTTTTGAATATCGACTAACCGTTAGTCAATGATTAACACACACACACACACACATATATATATATATAAGGGCTGAGTAAAAAAATCGAAAGAAATGTTAACCGAAAAATCGATCTGACTTTTAAGACTAACCAAACCAAAAAATGGTTAAAATTTTAAAAAATAGGGGTTTTCGGTTATGATCCACGATTTGAAAAACCGACAGTTTCAGTTAACCAAACGGTTTAATTAATTTTTTTAATATATATATATATATATATAAGAAATCCTATCTGTTCTGACTCTCCCCTTCAAAGTCGCAGCTCAGCCTTTCTCCTTGAATCCGCCCCGCTCCTTCATGCCGGCCGACGTTCATCTCCATCCCTCACCGGCTTTCTACCTCACATTTGTTGATATAAGCGTTCTCCCTCCTTGTTCTTTTTGGCTCTTCCTGTTCTTGGGTTTCATGTTTCTTGTATATATATGCATCTCATTTTTAGAATTGGGCTCCAGTTTTCTATTTTAAATATGTTGTTTGAGATATTACATCTGTATTATTGTGAGATTGATTTTGATTTATTATTTTATAATTGATAAGTGTTGCTGTCATTGAGTATTGATGTTGAATTTCAATTTGTACTTTCTCTTTGCACTTTGAAACGTTGGATAACTTATTTTATGGAAAATTAACTAGTTGATGTTGTTTTTCTTATTGAATTCTCTGTGCTGCATCTATATTTGTTATCACCATCTTTTTTGCCTGTATTGCTTTCATTGTAGATTGGCACGAAGCAATGGCGCTATTATATATGATGTTGGGCCAAAAGTAGTTCCACTGCCTATTTGCCTTCCTGGAATAGCAGGACAGCAGATGTTTACTACAAGCAGATTATGTCTTTGTCCATCGAGGTAAATTTTCTTAGATGTTAGAGTAAGCTGAAATAAATGTGGCATGTTTATCCATTTCATTTCTTTATTTCTTTATTTTGTCTAGTAATTTTTTGAAGATTCATTATGTAGTTCACTTTTTAAAAAATGCTGATACTAATAGTCAATTGACTGGTTAACTGATTATAATGGATCGATTAACGGTTAATATTTTGAAAAAAAAATCGATTTTAATGGACTGATTTTTTTTGGCTCATGGACTAATTAATCGGTTCATGTTAATCCCTAATATATATACACTTTAAATTTTTTTATTTCTCTCTAATATTTAGATAAAATAATACTTTAAAATATATTTAAATTTTATTTTTATACCTTAATTTTTTATATTTTTTTATAAAATTTATATAATACTTTAAACTAAATTTATATTGGGTCATTTTGTTTTATTATATAGTAATATTTATATGTAGTAACCGATTAACTTTTATATTTTTTTATTATATATAATAGCATTTAATTATATTTTCTTATATTTTAAAGTTTATATTTTAATATTTAATATTATTCAAAATTTTATTGTACTTATAATCAAGCATGTTAATTTTCAATAAATGAAAAATCTATTTTATAATATTAGCTATTAATTTATTAATAATGAATTTTGGCTAGTAGATTATGTTTATTTTGTAATTTTTATTTTAAATTACTTTGCACGTTTAAAATTAAATTGATATTTACCTTTTTTTTTTAAATTTATGTTATAAATTTTAATGGTTAACTAAAAAATATTGATTAATCAAATTGAAAAAAATTAAAATCAATGAATTAATTAACCGAATGTAACGGATTGATTAATTTTTTTTTGCTCATGAACCGATTAATCGGTATATATATATATATATATATATATATATATATATATATATATATATATATATATATATATATATATATATATATATATATATATATGTTTTACTCCAACACTTTGGTTATCCAATTTTTGCCTGTTCATGATAGATGAAAGTTTTATATAGAAAATAAAATAAGATAAGGTAAAATGGCCATATATGAAAACTAATCTCATCTTAATATTAACTTTTTAAAAAATTAATTATTCTTATAAAATTTGAGAGCCCTTTCGGTGCCTATTTGTAAGAAAAATATTACGTTGGAATGCTAAACCATTAGCCCAACTTATTGAAGGCAAAAGTAGTACTCGGATGGTGCCCTCAAGTATGCGATGTGCGTAAATTTAAACTTTTTAAACTAACCGTCCAAATTTACATTCTCTACATATTTCAACGCGTTGTATCGCAACTTGTCATTCTCACTCTGAGATAGCAATATGATAAGAATTGATTTTCATATCCCTGTTTTGGTCAAGACGAGCTTCAAGATCAGGCTATTTCAATCTTTAGAAATCTTTATACCACTAATAGGGCATGCCCTCCTACTTATTTGCTTATGGGATTGATGAGAATGAAGTTCATAGGACTCTTTTTACCACAAAGCCTCTAAATGCTCAAAACATCGATGGTATTCATGCTTTCCTCTGCCAAAAGTATTGGGATCTTCCCAAGCATAGCCTTGTGAAAGATGCTTGTTACTAGTAACACTATGCCTAGTAGTAGTATCAATTAGACCTTTATTGTCCTCATTCTAAACGGGAGCCAGCCCAATGACTCCAATCTACTTCGTTCTTTTTAGCTTGTGCACTATTATGTATAAGCTAATAACGAAAGTTTTGGCTAATAGATTACATTGCATAATGCCTAAAGTGGTAAAGCCCGAATCAAGTTAGCTTCATTCATGGCAGACGTATTACCGATAATATCATTCTAGCTCAAGAAGCTATACATTTTATGAACAAGAAAAAAAAAAGACAATAAAGGATGTATAGTTATTAAGATTGATCTTGAGAAGGCGCATGATTGTCTCCATTGGTTGTTTATTGGTGATACTTTGAAAGTTGTTGGTCTTTCTTGTATTACCCCCTCGTTCAACTACCTTTGCAACAAAGCAACGAGGCCCCACTATAGATGCTACTAAGGATGTTCTTATATATCCTGTATAAATTACTTTTATTTCTTTTAAATACACGCTTAAATTTTTTAGGTTTAACAAATGTTATAATTACATTTATAACATGTTCTAATTACAATTACAGTTTATTTAGGATCACATGTACATCTTGTATAATATATAAATTGTATTCTAGCAGAGGAAAAAAAAATCGAAAAAGAAGTGACGGAAATTATTCTCCTCAGTAACTTAATTTCTATGCCTTTATTTTCTATACTTAACTCTTGGTTGAAAAAGAAAGTTATTGAAAAATAGATTCCTATGTATAATGGCTAATTAAATGATTAACTACAAAATTAGATGAGATTGTGCAATTCTTCATATCAAAGAAAGCTAGATTTCCTTTACTTATAGGATCTGCAAAAGAAGTTTGAGAAATTTTAAGATTCCCTGATTGAAAATATTACAACATCTTACACCTTCAATTTGGCAATCTCTATACAAACCATAATCTCTTTACAAACCATAAACCAAAACTAATTTGGAAATTAGTTTTACCATATATTTCAATTACTATACATGTTGTCACCTGATTTGGATAGAGGAGCAAAATTAGCAGATCTATGGCTTGTTTCTGTATCGAGGTATATTTCTACTAATACATAAATCCAACCCCCAAAGATCTGAAATCAGTGTAACTGTTGGTGATGTTGTCCGCCTCGGTGCAATTACGAGTGATTTTCCCGGTCAAAAATGAACTTTAGACCCAAAAAGGAGAGAGAGATGCAAACCCAAAAATAAGCACTTGTCCATTTTTTTTTTCATCTGCACCCTCACATTTTAAGCATATGATTACACGCTTCTACTTGCCAAATGTGTACCGAAAGACCTACGTACTTGTATGGCAAAGAACACGAATGCAATGACACATATACAGGATGATATGGACAAAAATAATGGTTTTTTAGAGGCCAATTGCATATCCATATTTTTCGAATATCTTACGACAAACATCTATTTGGAAAATATTAATATTTACACACCTTTACTTGTGAAAAATATGCCCCTTATTTACCTTAAAATACTCTTTTAATTTCTATATTTTAAATTTTATTCATTTTTATTCTAATTATTTATAATATTGAATAAAATTATATTATTTCAATCAAAATTATATAATTATAAAATATATTTAAAAAAAAAGAAAAATTAAATTAACATAAAAATAATAGCAAGTGGTTTAGTTGCTCCTCATCTTTACTAATATCTATACCAGCTTCATGTACAAGATTAGGTATGGGTTCCGGTTCCTCAACAATGGGTTTCCCTTCCCTCTAACAACTTCAATAAAAGGATTATTTTTTGTTCCATCTTGCGTCTATTCATTTCCAATCTATAGATGATCTATAAAAGCAGGCATTTGGGAATTTCTTATTTCTCTTAATTTAATTAATTGCTGAGCAAGGAATTTATCAAAGAAATTAAGCTTAAAACATGGTTTTCCTTTGAGATTTTGTCAAAATGATGCATTTGGCATTTGAGGGGCCGTTTGGTGACATGAAATTTCCGTTCCATCCCCGCGTCATTTTATTTCCATGTCATCAGTGAATTTCTATTCATATTGCATCTACGGTGCATGCATTAGCACCGCATCCAATAGTGCATGCATTACAATCTCTTCATGCCCGTTAACTTTGAAACCGATCAAAATAAAAGTTTAGAAATTCATTTCAAAGACTCAATATTTTGCATGCAATATCAAAGTTTGCATTTAGTCTAACCCCTTCACCCCTCCGCGCCCCCGACTTTATCCCTAATGAATCAATTTTTGCTCATGTTTCTGCATTCTCACTCCTGCCATGAACCCCTTTAATGGGTCAACTGAGATGATAATTTCATTCGTTGAAACATAGCACATAGCACTGAGAGAAATATATTCTTTTCTCCTTTCCAATAGAAATTTCTAAATGTGCCAAGCCCCGACGAGTTCAAATATGAATGTATCATATGCATAAAGGATAAAGCTTTGAAAGAAAATCAATCCTACAAAGCAAAAGATAGAATTATGATCCAATCATCTACAAATCAGTATACATCTCTTATTAATCAAACCAGAGTTGCATCCAAATAGTCCCAAAGAGTGCAAGAAGACGAAGGAGACATGGCAAAGGGCACGGCTTTTTACTCAACTTTCCATGAAGAAAGTGGAGGTGTGTCAGCTTCCTTGTACGTGGCCATGTCGCCTTGATACCTACCTCCTTTTACACTGCCTGCAGAAGCAATAGATTCAAGTTCAGCCATGTCTTCTGGTGTCAATTTCACAGACAAAGCTCCAATGTTCTGGTTGAAGTTTTCTATCTTAGTGGTTCCAGGAATGGGACACACATCATCTCCTTGGTGATGGACCCAGGCCAGTGCTAATTGTGATGGTGTGCATTTTTTCCTTGCTGCAATTTCATTAAGCCTTTCAAAAAGGCATTTGTTATGCTCCAGGTTTTCAGATTGAAACCTAGGCAGATACTGTCAAAATATAGTCTCATTTCAGTACAACAAATATATTACATTCCAAGGATCTCATCATGACAATAACAATGAATTTAAAATATAGCATGGAAAATATCTTGTAACTTTATCATGCAATTTACTGAGTGTTTTCCAAATTTTAAAAGCATCAGGATCAGCTGTGCTGCAGTGTGAAGAAATAGTGTGGGATGAGATGTTCTCCAATAAACCAGATCTTCTGGTACGCTATGAAGGTTCTATTAACATGAGCTTTGCTAAGTACAGTCATACTAGTTCCATTCAAAATACTGCAGTCCCAAGTTTCATTTAAATTTATCACCTTGTTGAATTGTAAACCATTGTTCAAAGAAGGTTGTCTTATACCAGCGAGCCATGATAAGTCAAGTCCAACCAGGTTAAATTGCAGAAGAGTTATACAAAGTTGAGGTTCTATTTATATATTCATATCAAATTTAAAGGAAAATAAAGACTAGCATTGATACGTGGACAAATGTTAGAGATGGATTTTTAGTTAAATGCAGGAAAGTTTATTAAGGAATGAAGCCTTGATAAAAAAATTGTTGTTACTTGTTTTTGGTAGGGAGATGAGCAACCAGAAAGGACAATCAAAGTAAACATGAAGGTACTAGTAACTTTCAAGCTGGATATTTGAGGAAATAATTAATATAATATTTTGAATATCTTCATGATCAAATGTCAATGCCGCAATAATTTCATATAGATAATGCTCAAGTGATATAAAGCATAGTTATTCAGTTACCAACCTTACGAAAGTCACCCTCAGAGAGAGTTTCAACCAACTTAGGCCCAGAGGACAAGAATCCTCGTCCTAGAGGACTGTATGCAACAATGCCAATGCCAAGATCTCTGTGAATAAGGATGCAATAAAACATTAGAAGAAACAAAAATTCAGCATGTTCTCAATAAGATGCTTAAAACTTCCTTCTTTTATTCCATTTTGAACCTGACAAAAATTTTAAATTTTCATTGATGTGTTACCTCACCTGCAAGTAGGAACAATCTCTTCCTCCACATCTCTTGACCACAAGGACCACTCCAACTGCACAGCTGTTATTGGATGAACTGCATGAGCACGTCTGATTGTTGAAACAGAGGCCTCAGATAGACCTATATACTTTATTTTGCCTTCTTCAACTAGTTTCTTGAGCTCCCCCATCTTGCAAAGACAAAATGAAGGAACAAAAGTCCAAAGACCGCTTAATAACAAGTGAAATTTGAATGTGCAATTCAATGCATATGTGGTTACAGCAGCAGCAACAATCTATTGTATATTGCAGACTAAATATAGTCAAATGGCACATATTTTGACACAATCAATGCCTTGAAAAAAGAAAAGGCTTGTTGATCATCATCAAGTCAATATGACTTTTTTGACATTTCACTAGCGAAACCAATTCAGGATTTTAGAAATGAAACATGCATGTGTTAGTCCCTGAACTATATGAAACTATGCAATTAAACCCTTAACTGAAAATTAACTCAATTTAACCGTTTATGAGTAGGGTCTCAATATGGTAGTTATCTATTTAAATGGGTTAAGGCACTACACATCATACTTATATCTACTTGAATGAGGTAGAATACTATATATAAATACATCATCATGATCAAAAACAACTATGCCTTAATCCCATGCTAAATTGGGTCGGCTAGCTAATGACAAATACAATTGAACAAAATTTAGAGTTAGAGCGCTAAATTGTTACAAAATTTAGTGTTTGAAGGTGTAATTGAACAAATTCGCAGTTGATTAGCTTAATCTCATAATTCATAAAGCTTTGATGCCATAACATGCACTCCGCCATTTAGAAATAAGAAAGTTATTGGCAACAAGCTAGCATCCAATTAGTTAAAATAAGTAAATGTAAAAACAAAAATGTAGAGATTCACACACCGAGATCATAAGAGAAGTAGATAAGTAAACATGAAATCAAAAACAAAAATGAATGATGAAAGAAAGAGAGAAGGAAAGAAAACCGTGACTTCAATAGGAATGGAGGTATCAATACGATGTTGATAATAAAGATCAATACAATCAACATCAAGTCGCTTCAAGCTAGCCTCACAAGAAGCCCTTACATAAGCAGGATCGCCTCTAATCTCTCTCTTCCCATCCTTAAAACTTATCCCAAACTTGGTAGCCAATTCAACTTTCTCTCTAGTGGATCCTTTCAGCGCCTGTACAAATTCAACAACTAATCAATTTTTGTCTCCATTTGGAAGAACCAAAAAAGAATTCGGAAAGCAAACCTTGCCGAGAAGAATTTCGTTAGTATGAGGACCATAGACATCGGAGGTGTCGAGAAAAGTGACGCCGGAGTTGATGGCGTGGTGGATCAGAGCAATCATATCGGAATCGGGTTTGGGAGGTCCATAAAAAGCGGACATGCCCATGCACCCAAGACCTTGTGCTGATACCTCAAGACCTTGGGATCCCAATTTTATCCTCTTCACTGTTACTCCCTCCATTTCACTTCAACCTCTCTCTATGCCATAATTGAGAATCAAACCAGTAACGAATTATGATGAATGGACAGTGGAGTTTTAGTTTCACGGGGTTTATCTTATGGTCTGCGTGGGTGGGTTAGTAATTTTCACGAATAGCGTTTAATAATTTGCCCTTGTCCCATTCGTCCTTCGTAAAATATCTTTTGACTTAAAGTTTTCTGAACTGTGCTCCTCCCACCTCAAAAGTTCTTTTAACATGCTGTAACGGATTTACTGGTCACCACTTCCAAAAGTTTTTGCCAAAAGACTCTGACAATAAAAGTTAGTTTACCCTAAGCTAAAAATCTTGACTCACTCAATTATAAAACTACTAAAAAATATTTGCTCAAGAGTTTATATTTTAAAATTTATGACTTTTTAATTTTTAATACTCGTTGAAATATTTGAAACTCCCAACAAAATTCAAACACCTCTTCATGAAATATAATTTCAAATTTACTCTATTTTAAAATCAAATCTTCTAAACAACTGTAAAAAATTTCCACAAAAATTTTAAATTTTTTAAAAGTTTCATTTAAAAAATTAATACAATCCAAAATAGTATTTAACAATTCTATTATGATTGTTCTCTACTGTATGATTTAGATGACACCAATCAGGGAATTATACAATTATTGAACTTCAAAAATTATTTTAGTCAATAGTTCAACTGAAAATCTAGTGAATCTTAAATGGAACTTATTTAATGACATAAGATTGGATAAAATGGTGAATTAAAAATCACGTATATAAATGAAGGAACACAGCAGAAATTAAAAAACCAATAATAAAGAAAATACAATAAATTATCTTATTTTTCAAAAATGATATTTGTTTTGGAAATAATTTCCTTTGGATAAATTTAGCGAACGTCTATCTTTTAGTTAGAAACATAAAGTATAAAAATATAATAATAGTTAGTTTTCTTTTCTTCTCTTGCATACATTATATTTTCCTGTTATTAATCTTCGTACTTAAGAAAAGATAGCTTTCACCGGCGTACACAATTTCCGATTGGAATATCCGCCCAACAACTTACGTTCTGTTAATAAATCCAACGCAATTTTAGAAAATATATTTTATTAAAAAATCGGTTAAAAATGCAATATAATTGAACTTAATTACTATTTATTTATTTATTTATTTATTTATTTTTATATACGAGATTAGAGTGTGTAGGTTTGAGAATGGGAGATATCTCAATACTTTGAAACCAACTTCAACCACTTAATATATTAAGCTTTTGGTGATAACTTAATTACTAAAATTTTTCATTTTTTCATCCGTATTTTAGTTAAATTTTTAATCTAAAAATTAGAATAGATTGAAGTAATATATACCACTAACATATAAATCACAACTCTATTTTAAGATCAAATTTACCATTTAAATGTTTTATTAGAGACCATCTATTACTAATGACATGTTAAGTTTTTAATTAAAATAATAATAATAATAAGTTAGGATTGTATTTATTTTTATTTTTAGATGAGGGACCTAGTTGAAAATCTCCATTAAAGTTCATATGACTTTGGTAATTAACTCAAAAACAGAAAAAAAAATAAAAAATAAAAAGCTTTGAATTGCTCCCCACTCGTTATTAGTGTACAGGTAGACATAGAGAGGGAAAAATAAAGGGAGAATCTTTGTCTTGGTACAATCCGCCTAATTTTCAATTACAGTTGTTGTTCTTCTTCTTTTTTTTTTTTTTTTTGTAGTAGCTGCCATTTTTTCTTTTGATCCACGTTACTCTCTAACTTCTTCGTTTCGCTGTCCCTTCCTCACTTGGTTTTGTCATACATTTTCTTCGTCTGAGACATTACTAAATTTCTTGAATTTTTGGGAGACGGAATTGGAAGATTGTCAAAAATGAATTCTTCTTCGCCTTCTCGAGTCTTGTCCAAGGATAAACCCAAGAGGCTTTATCAAGTCTGGAAAGGGAGCAATGTCCGTCCCTCTCTATCTCTTTTGCTTTGTTTGATCTTTATGGGATTGTTTTATGACGAATTCAACTCCTTTTTGTTTTCAGTAATGGACTCAATGATCATTTTAAATTTGTAATTTATTCGGTATGCATTATAATTAGCTGATCAATTGGGATTTTTGAATTACTTTGATCTCTCAGTGAATCAGTTTTAATGTTCTTCTTCAATGCACTTTAGAGTGATACACTGCAATATAGATTAGGCCCTGAAACTGGTGGTTGAAGCCAAAATCAATCCTGGGTTCGCTACAATTTGTTCTGATGAATTTTGATTTGGCATGGAGTGTTGGTGTGTCATTAGTGACAGAAGTGTTCTCGCATTTTGGTTGTCATATTATAGCTATTAATGAGACCGGTTTTTATTCTATTTTGCTTTTTAATTAAGGTTGATACTTGTTCAATTCTTATAGAGGCATTTTTTTTTTCTAATCAGTCATTTTGTGTTAGTAAATTATGCATTATGGATTATGAATGTACTCTATTGATCAAATTAAAGTAAAACATTATTATAGTCCTCCCTTCTTTAACCAGATGAACATGAATTCTTCATAAAATTGCTTGCTCAGATAATTGCAGCAGCGTTTGTTGAATTGATATGAATTTATCATGCATGCTCCCCTACATATTGTGCATATTTTTCTATGTTCCTTCATGTGTGCGGGATTTATATGTAAAAATCCAAATTTTAGGCTTTCAAAGTTGTTGGTCTGATATAGACATCTTGTGCTTATGTTACTGTATTAGTCCCCAAGCTTCTGATATTTAAGTTTTTGTATTGACAGTAGCTTATGGAACTTTTAGTGCATTGCTATCTACTGAAATTTCATTGAGATTGTCGAGACTTTTATTCTTTTGTCTTTGCTTTTTCTATAATAATATTGATAACATTTAATGCTAGCTGTAAATGTTTTATTAGAAGAATTTGCAAACCATGAAATTTTACTTTTATTTGCATCTCTGATCTAGCTGACATGCAAATAAATGGTATTTTTCCCACATTTTGTTATATGCTTGACTAGTATGGAATCCTTTCATTGATTGGAAGTTGCTTTTTATTGTTTTTTTTTATCAGAGATTTTTTTGTGGTGGGAGATTGGTATTTGGTCCTGATGTGGCATCAATGTTTCTATCCACACTTCTTATTGGCGGACCTGCGGTCGCCTTTTGTGTGAAAACCTATGTAAAAATTGTTGACAAAGCTACCAAACATCCTGAACATTGGTATGCTGTGTTAATAGTGGGAGCCCTTCTTTCTCTATTGGTAAGTATCTCATTTTTAGTCTGGCCATGAACACTGTTAACAAAGTATCTTATTTTTAGCCTGGCCTTGAACACCGTTAACAATTATCAAGATTCATTTTGTCGAAGGAAGAAGGAAGCACAGGCATTGCTGAAATCTTCCCTAATTGGAGAAGTGAAAGTGATAATCATTCAATTACATTCTTGCTTTAACAAGCATTTAAATGTTGTGCTATGTAGAATATTTATATGGGTCATTTCATTATCTACAGATGCTCTTGATTGATGGAGTTCTATTCAGAGTCAGAGTGACCAGGATTGATCAATTCGCAATTTTTTTTTTTAAAAGTGACTTTCTCTAGTTTCTTTTTCAGTAGCGCTAAACCTGTTGCAGTTAATTTGCTAGGAAAAAGTTAGGGACTTGAAAAAATGATGCTTGTTGACTACTTATTTTGCCTTCAGACCCTTGATTTTATCTCAGAAACAAATCCAACTCATATAAATCTTAATTTTAAGTTTTGGATTTGACTATTTTTTGTAAGTTTAAGTTTATGTTAACAGGAAGCTTCAATGATGCTATGGTCTTCTTAGATGCTCTGTCCTATTTCATTAACTGGCTTGCCTTTTTGCTCTTTTATTTTTTTATTTTTTTATTAGTATTGTTTTCCCCTTTTCCTTATTATTGTGACTTGAATATGCTCAATCTTTGCCACTGTGCATCTGCCATGGTTGGGGTAAACCATTTCAACCCTTTCTAATTTATAATCCATGGTTGCCACTTGCATCTTGCTACAACTGTACTTGGTATCTGTTAGGCCCTTTTTATTTCAATATTAGCTTCCTGTTTTTTGTGAAGTGTTAATTTTGATAGAAATTCCTATTTTTCCACAGGATTTATTGTTTCTTTTTTTGACCTCTAGTAGAGACCCTGGAATTGTTCGTAGAAATGCACGGCCGCCTGAATCAGATGAAACACCTGAAATAGCTACACCTTCCATGGAATGGGTCAATGGTAGAACCCCCCATTTAAAACTACCACGGACAAAAGATGTGATGGTAAATGAACATACAGTAAAAGTTAAGTACTGTGATACTTGTCTGCTTTATCGTCCTCCTCGTGCTTCCCATTGTTCAATCTGCAACAACTGTGTCCAGAGATTTGATCATCACTGTCCATGGGTTGGTCAGTGCATTGGAATAGTAAGTTTAAATTTCACTGCAATCTCACATTTCTTGGAAAGATAGTTTTGGATTTGACATTATTGTTTTTAGTAGCTAATGGCCATTAAACTTTATCCAAGGAATATTAAAATGCATATGGGTAGTTGGGTAGGATGCTCTAGGTATGAAAATAAAGTATGCTTGAAAAGAAAACAAACAAAAAAAGGGGAAAGAAAACCTACACTTGTTATGTCATGTATGTGTGTCCTTGTGTGTAAATAAAGGTACCTCTATTCAAGTTTGAAAAACAGAGCTGCCACCCTAAAATTTTGACTGAGATATTGAGAACACTGGAGATATTGTGGGACAAAGCTTATATCCCTTATATTGAATGGATATTCCATGAATAAGCAAAATAAATTTCATCAATTGTTGGTTGATCTTAACCTGACATTATTGCACATTGTTACACTGTCATTAGGAAGTAACAGCATTACCACATCTTGATGTTGTTTGCAGCGCAACTATCGGTTCTTTTTCATGTTTATCTCGACAGCAACTATCTTGTGTGTATATGTCTTTGCATTCTCATGGATTCACATTCTCGGTACCAAGAAGCATATTTGGAAAGCCATAGCAGACGATATCCTCTCTGATATTCTCATAATCTATTGCTTTATAGCTGTGTGGTTCGTTGGAGGCCTAACAATTTTTCATTCCTACTTGATTTGCACGAACCAGGTGACTGTCTTAACACTCTCAATGTATGAAAGCTTTAGATGAGAAATATTTTCCTTTTGTGTTTTCATGACATGTCAATTTGTGAATATCTCTAATACCATGTGGTTTATATTCATACATCTGAAAAGATTATTATATTGATACCATGTGTTTTTCATAATTATTCACACGTTTTGTGTATACATCACAGATATAACGTGTTTATGTTTGCATGTTTCTGCATATACATGTTTTGAATGTTTTGCATTCCAATCAAATGACTGATATATAGGCATGTACTTTTCAACTTATTATTCTTTTTTCTTTCTTGCCATCTCATTGTCAATTCATTTTAATTAGGTATGTCTCCAGAAACAATTTTTCTTTCTTAAAAGTTATTTTTGTAAATCTTATGTAAAGATGCCATCCAGCTTATTTGCTATGAAAGTTTCAGTAATCCCTATTGTGAAGGAAATCTTTCACTATGAAAATGATGATGATGTTATTTGTAATAGGTCTAAACAGATAATCTGGTTAATTAAGGTATCTTAATGAACAGATTTGTTGTTGATAGCCCCTGCCTCCATGTGATGTAAATGATTGCTTCCAATATAGCTTTACTTGACTTTCGTTGCTGTATTTCCTTGGATTCTCTAGTTCATATGCTTTAAAAACAGGCTAAAAGGTTAATGATACATAGAAAATCATTTGTTACGTATTATAGTAAAAATTCCCTTTGCATGTCCAGAAAAGAAATTGGTTGGGTGGAGATTATTTTTTGAGTTTGAAGAGCAAGAAAGCTGATCTATGTATGGGATTAGTTGCACCTGATCCTCTTAGTAAATTTTATTACCTTCCATGCATGCAAGGCGAAGGTTTGGTCTCAAAAAATGAAGGTGTTGGACAATGTGTATCACTTCCAGAATAATGTTCCAGAAATTTGGATGTATCCTTATGTTTTCAAATGAATACAATGTAGGGCATCAACATTGAGATTCCACTCATGTAACTTATTCATTTACTATTCACATTTGTTTTATCTAGTTGCATGTTCTGAAATAACTCGATATGTAATTTTTCAAACTATTTTTCATTCAAGAAAAAAAGGGGCTTGTTTTATTGTAAGTGACACAAATGCGGCTGCTATTTCATTCAAAGATCTAAATTGACATAGTTTCCTAGTCATTGATACGAGATGTTTGAAGCTCTTTGTACTATATGTGGCACATTCCATGTTTTTAGGTTCACTAAATATGTAACTGCATTTGATAATAGTTTATAACACGAGATGGGTAACCAGGTAAAATTATATTTAGAATTCATGGTGTTCTGCAAAATGTAGGCATTCCAAGAAAGGAAAACTGATACTGCTATGGGAAGAAGGATTTTGTGCAAGAATCCCAACTTGGGAATTTTGGTTTTCTCTTGTGTAGAGATGTTGAGCAGTAGTTGCTTATTATGTTGAGGCTAGATATTTTATAAAGATTGAAGAATCTTTTACTTAATTATCTTTCAGTTGAAACTTGTCTTTGATGTGATACATTCAATACAAATTAATCATGAAGTGCATATCCATAATTGCCAAAGTTGCACCTTGCATATACCTAGACTCCAAATTGCACTTAGGCCCTTGGTCACATGTATTTGTGGTCCCTGGCTAGCTTGCATCCTTAAGGTCCATGCCTAATCACCCGTGCATGCACCTTATAGGAGGTCACCTTGCATGTGCTCAGAACATGAATTTTTTTTCCCTTTTCTTTTTCTTTCAAATTAATATTTTTTGTAGTTGATTTTACATTTTTTATGGTTTTCTTTTGACAAGTAACTTAGGATTTTGTTTTAACCATCTTATGCTGCTATCTATGTCCATAAGCTGTTTACATTGCATAAATGAACTCTCAAATGCTGAATCCCATGATATGATATGGTTTTTTTAATCTCAAACTCGTATTACGAGATATGACTTGATGCTTACATGCTGGATGTATTAAATGTTTTCTGTTGCAGTTTTACTAGTGCACTTCACCTTCTTTTAGTTGGGTGCTGGTGCACATGACCTGCACGTGCATCCTTTCCTTGATCTTCCTAATGTTTAACTAACTCTTTCTCTCTTAATTTTCCTTTTTTCTTTTTTTCTTCTTTTTTTTTTTTTAAAAAAAAAGAACCCTCTTAGCATTCTTTTTCTTTCATTTTGCTTTCCGAACATACTTTCTAAGACATTCCATTTCTTTGTCTGTTGCAGACCACATATGAGAATTTCCGGTACAGATATGATAAGAAGGAGAATCCATATAATAGGGGAATGATTAGAAACATTTTAGAGATATTTTTCACCAAGATTCCACCTTCAATGAATAAGTTCCGATCATTTGTGGAGGATGATGAAAGTATAATCGCCACATCAGCAATGCCACACTTTGGGGATGGTTTTGTCAGCTCAAAAGAGAAAATCGACATTGAAATGGGTGCTAAGCTTGGTGAAGGCAGTAATTATTCCCTTCCGGAAATTCTTCGGAATTTGGACTATGATGATGATTCGGAGGATAATTCCAAGCATATGCAGGAAGAGGGGAAGCATTCTTCTGGCCCATTCTTTCGTTATGGGCAAGAAGAAAAAGAACCACTTAAAATATCTGTTGTTGGAGAAGAAATGAGAGAATCTATACAAGGTTCGCATGTTGTGTATGGACTTGAAGAATCTGCATTAAGCTTGAAGAACTCTATGGAAGTTGAAGATGGAATCGGAGATTGTTCTCAAAGATCTACTGCTGGGGCTGAGGTTCGAGAATCTGCAACAAGTTTTATAGCTGAAGCTCAATTAAGTGAACCTGCAAATAGTTCCTTTCTTGAAGATGGGGCGACAGATTCTACCAGGATTTCTAATGTTGGAGATGAAACCAACTCAATAGAGGGAGTCAAATGATGATCTTGGTTCTCATCAAACAACATAACTAGCTATTCAAGCATAAAAGGTATTGACCTTTCTTTTCATTTGAGGTTATATATATATATATATGTTTTCTTTAATTGTATTCTATTCCGTTTATCTTGTCAATTTTAACCTAACCTATAATGGATTAATTGCGTCCAAATCTGCAAAATTAATTGAGGTTGTTGTTTTAGCTAAGATTGACTGGTGTGGAGTAATGCAACATTGTTTTTGACCCAAAAGAAAAATATTTCTTCTGTTAGTATCTAGAAAAAAGAGTGTGTGTGTGTGTTTATATTTATATTCCTGTAAGGATTTTAGTTTTCAAAATCTGAAAATTACGGTCTTCTTTGATTCATTTTCTTTTTGATTCTTGCATTTAGGACTTTATTTTCTGTTCTTAAATCATAGATGTTATCAAGTGATGAAATAGATAGCAAAATGAATCACATGGAAAAGAAATTTGATTAGAAGCAACAAGATTTTCAAAGCAGGATTCTAATAGATTTTTTTTTTCCCTTTTTGATGCCAACCATGGCCTCATATTTATGTGCTTTAAGCCATAATTTAATCATTAAATTTCCTATGTGTTCAGTGCAATTTAAATTAATTAAGCAAGTAGATTTTAGATACTAGAGAATTATAAAAAAAGAGAAAAAAACAAGGATAGGGATTGAATGATTCAGGGCAAATAATTTGTAGGGGAGTTAATTAATTAATACTGAATCACCTGACTAATGTGCATTTATTCGATCTTCCTATGGAGACAGATCAGAAGAAATCGAGAGAGTGACAGAGAGGGGAAAAAAGATCTGCATTCTACTGTTGTAGACAGTAACAAATTGAGTGTTAATTTTCAATTAAAATATTCCAAACATTTAAATGTTAAGATATTTTTATCAAATTTAAAAATTTAAAATTTTATTTGTCAATTTTTTTTTTTAAAAATAAAAAATTTAAATATTATACTTTTTATTCAAACAAAAAATTAAATTCTATAATTAAAAATTATTTAATAAATATATTAATTCTTTTTAATAAAAAAAATTATGTTGGTATAAGTGCAGTAATAATTTACTATCCACCTTGACAATAAAACGGTCCAAAGGTACATGCACTGTTACACATCAAATTACCAATGGGACTCATCATTTCATGAGCTAGTCCCATTTTCTCAAAAGATCCTTTATACGCCGTGTCGTCTATATGACACTAAAATATGACTCTCACAAATGGAACCAAGGAGCAACTATTTTTGGGATTTTTTCACAAATACCACCATAGAGAAAATACATCTCATAGTTGCACTTTCCTATTTTTCATATATCTTGAATATATATTTTTTTAATTTTTATTTTATAATTATCATTTTTAAATTTTATTTTCAAAACTGTGCCATCAACCTCGTCTCTCACTCTCCTTAAATGCCCCAGCATAATCGTTTTGCTGCCTTTGTATTCAATCATTTCATTCTCGTCTTTTGTATTTCTGGGGAAATAGCGAATTAGCATGACTACAACAACTAGAAAAGCGACAGAAAGGCCAACCTTCCAGATTGAAGAAGCTAGTTTGCCAAGTCGGGCTTGTAATGGTGTTCTTTGATTCAAGTCAAGAGCAAGGGAGCTCATCATTTCTCCCCATGCGGTGTCCAGATGGGATGTTATTGCGTTATTCATACAGATACTATGACTTTTTTGCCTTTGCATAACAGCAAACTGGTTTATTTATGCCTTTGAACGTGTTGATATTGGAATAAGGAACTACTGCTATTGTAATGGCTAAGAATTTTAACTATGAGAAAAATTTTAAAAATTAGTTGTATTAATTTCTGTTAGTTGGTAGTACGATTTTTGGATGTAATGGCCATGCAAACACATTAATTTAAAATAGAAAAATTTTACTACTGTCAGTCGTTGTCCTTTGCTTTACCAAATTATCTTGAGAATCCAAGTTATAAATTTCTCACATTTTATTTTATTTTATTATTATTATTATTTTTTTTTTTGGGATTTGGTGGTGGCTCCTACCTTACACTCATGGAAATTAAATGTAGGGAAGCATATGATAGAAACATAAACTAAGGGATCGTTTGCCCTGATTCGACGAATTCTTTTTACCTAATGAAGTTTCCGGAACCAATTAATGTTAAACTAATTGTGCATTGGCTCTCATTTGCTTTCCAGCCTAAGAGCCAACATGATGCGGGACCTAGAATCTAAAAAAATCCCAAACTCCAAATCAATTCAGTTGTTCATAAATTTAGCATGCAATCCGAAAGGATAAATACTTCAAACCATAATTTCAAAGGAAATTGAAAATTAATGCAGAAATAGGAAGAAGAATAGAACTACACAAGTAAAATTTGAATAACCCAATTCTTAAAACAACATCAAATTAAGAACCTTCACCTTGACAAGTCTCAATTCACGCATGAATCAATTCTTTGATTAATATTCATCAAAGTCTACAGTCAAGCTACAACCATACAAGGTATTTATAAGCCAAAGAATTAACCTAGAGTCATTAGAAGAATAGGCTAGGTTAATTAATTCCTGATCCTTCCTAAATTAGGATAACTTAAAGTGAATCTAACACCAAATGAATTGACTACCTGAAAGGTCCAAACAGTAAGTTCAAAACTAAACACACAAAGTTTAGTTAAGTCTCACATAAAAATTAAAATAAAGCCTAACTTAAAATAGGCCAAAACTTAAGCAGTGCACATGCTCAAAACTTCTCTTCATGGTCAACCTTAGTTCCCAACATATGTACCATTTTTAAGCCCTGGTGAAATCTTCCAAATTTGTTCTCGACATTGCCAATCCAGTCTCGATCACGCCCGTTAAGGATGATGCGCTCGCGACAAAAGACTTCTTCCTCAACGAACAATTGCATAAATGCTTGCAATTTCTCCTTGATCTTCTTGGCTCAACTCCTTGTAATTTGTGCATCTGAAAACCTTAATGGATCCTTCTATTTGTCCAATTTCTTAGGAATATCTATATCATTCCCTCATTTCTCGAAAAGATTCATCCTTGAATCTGTATCCATATCAAACGAAGATAAATCAAAAATATTAAAAGTAGCAGAAACTTGATACTCACTTGGTAGATCAATGTTGTAAGCATTGTCATTGATCTTTGTCAGCACTTGAAAAGGTTTATTGCCTCTAGCATCAAGCTTGATTTGGAAATCTCTCTTTCCTCAAATGTTCCTAGACCTAATCGCTTGGTTCAAATACTATCTTCTTACGTCCTTTGTTGGTTTGTTCAGCATAAGCTTTGTTTCTTTTCTCAATATGTGCTCGAGTCTTCTCATGAATAGATTAAAAAATCTTAACCTTTTTCTATCCATCTAAGTTAGATATCTATGCAAAGGTAAAGGCATTAAATCGAAATGAGTTAAAGGATTAAAATTATAAACCACCACAAATGGAGAAAAACCTGTAGAAGAATGAACAGTTCGATTATATGCAAATTCAATCAATGGCAAACATTCTTTCCATGTTTTCAAATTCTTACCAACAACAACACACAATAAAGCTCCTAAAGTTTGTTTAACTATTTCAGTTTATTCATCAGTTTGAGGATGACAAGTAGTTGAAACAACAATTTATCTCCCAACTTTCCCCATAAATTTTTTCAAAATTAGCTTAAGAACTTTACATCTCTATCCGACACAATTGTCCTAGGTATGCCATGCAGATTTACAACATCCCTAAAAAACAAATAAACAACATTCGTAGCATTATCGATTTTATGGCAAGGAATAAAATGTGCCATCTTGCTAAACCTATCAACTACAACAAAAATGTTGTCTTTACCCCTTTTTGTCCTGGGTAAACCTAACACAAAATCCGTAGATATATCAACCAAAGGTTCATTTGGAATAGGTAAATGAGTATAAAAACCATGCGATTTAACTTTAGATTTAGATTGCCTACATTCAATACATTTCTCACATATTCTTTCAACATCTTTATGTATATGGGGCTAATAAAAATGTTCTTGCAATACATCTAAAGTTTTAAGTACACCAAAGTGTCCCATTAAACCCTCGCAATATGCTTCATGTATAAGTAACTCTCTCAAAAAACATATAGCCACACATAATTTTCCTTCTCTAAACAAATTATCTATCATGCCTATAAAATTTCTAAAATGCAACAAGTTCACATGCATCAAACACATTACAAAAATTTGAACTTGTAGCCTACATATCCTTAATATACTAAAATCCTAGCAACTTAGAACTTAAAGTAGAGATTAAGGAATACCTTCTCTCAAAAGTGCATCCGTTACCACATTCTTTTTACCTTTCTTGTAATGGATCACATATGGAAATATGTCCACGAATTCCATTAACTTTAAATATCTTTTATTTAGCTTACTTTGAGACTTCAAATGTTTGAGCGACTCATGATCGATGTAGATGACAAACTCTCTTGGCAAGAGGTAGTGTTTCCAAACCTCCAAAGCTCTCACCAAAGCATAGAACTCTTTATCATAGGTGAAATATCTCATTTCAACTCCACTAAACTTTTCACTAAAGTATGCAGTCGGTTTTTCTATCCTACATCAAAACAGCACCAATACCTAACCCAGAAGTATCACATTCAATTTTAAAAGGTTTATCAAAATTAGGCAAGCTTAAAATCAGAGCATTACATAACTTTTCCTTAAGCAACCTAAAGGCATTTTTTTGATTCTCACTCTATTCAAAAGGCATATCATTTTTAACAATCCCATTCAATGGAGCAGCTATAATACTAAAGTCTTTCACAACCTCATATAGAAACTAACAAGTCCATGAAAACTTCTTACTTCTCTAATTGTCTTAGGCGTAGGCCATTCTTGAATGGCTTTAACCTTCTCCTCATCCACTTCTATACCCTTAACTAACACTGCAAATCCTAAACTTTCAGCTTATCATAGTAAAAGGTACACTTAATCATATTCGCATACAACTTTTCATCCCTTGGTACTTTTAATATAGCTCTAATATGACTTGTATGCTCATATAAAAATCTACTATAAATAAGTACATCATTAAAGTAAACAACAATAAATTTATCATGGAATTCACGTAAGACATGGTTCATCAATCTCATAAAAGTGTTAGGTGTATTAGTTAACCTAAAAGGCATAACTAACCACTCATACAAACCATACTTCATTTTAAAAGTTGTTTTCCATTCATCCCCTAATTTCATCCTAACTTGATAATATCCACTTTTAAGATAAATTTTAGTGAAATAACATACACTATGCAATTTATCTAACATATCATCAAGTTTAGGGATATGATGGCTATACTTTACCATTATTTTGTTGATTGCATGACAATTAATGCACATTCTCCAAGTTCCATCCTTCTTGGGCACAAATAGTATGTGAACAACACATGGACTAAGATTTTCTCTTATTTATCCCTTTTCTAATAGCTCATTAACTTGCCTTTGAAGTTTCTTTAGGGTTATTTCTATAGGTTGGTCTATTTGGGATGGTCGCTTCTGGAATAAAGTCGATCTAATGCTCAATCCCTCTCAAAGGTGGTAACCTTTTTGGAATCTATTTGGGAAAGACATCATCAAATTCCTACAATAAAGAAACAACACCACTAGGAAAACTTTGGTTAAGGTTAGTCAAATTTAAGAAGTTTTCCTTATACCGAAGTATTAAGAGTAACTTTCTTGACTTAATAGCTCTCTTGATTCTCTCTTTTGTATAAAAAGAATTTTTTTTTCTATTTGCACACTTTGTCGCACTCGCGATGGTTATCGCACCCATAACAAAAAATACTCCATCGATACTTTTCTCTCCTGTGCATCTCTCTTTTTTTTCTCATCTTCACAGTTACTCGCTATTAGGCCATTGATCAGTGTCTAGAAAGTGTACTAGATTGGCTAATAATATAGAAAAATATAGTTATAACCCCTAAATATCGAATCCAAAGGAAACTTGTGTATGTATAAAGTATTTGAGTTTTAGAATGAAATTTTATGTGTAAAAGAGAAAAAAGAAATCCCACAGTTTGTAATGATGAAAGTTTAAACCAAAAAAAAACTAAAAATAATAAACTAAAGCAATGAAAGATCAATTAAACAGGATTTAAACAAAAGCAACTAATTAAATAAAGTAAAAATTAATATTAAAAATAACTTTCACTGAAGGACTATCCACCTTAATCTTATACTATAATGACTTAAATTCAATAGAAATATCAGTGATTATGAAAAAATTAGATAAAATAAAGTCTGATACCTTGAATCAATAATATTTTTCTTAAGTATCAAATTCGCTTTGTAAGAACAATTTAATACTTAGCATAAAAATCCAATTTTAAATTCCAAATCATTCATTGACTCTTTTGCAAGTAAATTCAACTTAATTTTATTCTTAATTCCTTTTTTCTTAGTATTAATCAATGCTAAAAACACACAATTACCTCAAAAATAAAACATAATCATGTATTGACACTAAAGAGTTAATCCAAGAACATGCAAACCATTAACTATGTTTAAACCAATTTTTTGGTTATTGAATCAATAAATCAATAATTAATCTTAACACATTCAAAGATAAAAATATGCTTCAAAACTAAGAAATAATCAACTGATATTTGAAATTAAAGCTCATTTCAAGTCATTACAATAAAAAGTTAAGGATTCAAGTATCCTTTAGCAAAAGTAAAGAAAACTACTTATTAGTCATGCTAAAAATTAAAGCAAAACTAATAAGAAGAATAAAAAATATAGAGTTACGAAAGCTATCTTAATTAACTTATACAAAAACCTAGAGAATGCCTCCTGCTCCTTGCTTTTGTTCTTCACAAACAAAAGAAAAATTATCGCAAAACTAAACTAAACTAAACTATGTTTAAGTGATAAAGTCTCTATTTTTTTCCTGGTGTTTCCATCTTCTATTTATAGCTGAAATCTACTGCCCAAAGAAGAAATTTTACCCTTTGTTGCTTCCAAATTAGAACAGAAAAAGATTCTAGTTGATTTGGAAATTACGTCAAAAATTGTCTCTTTGTGCATGGCCAAGCACTTGAAGAACAAAATTTATGCACTGCCATGCACAAGATGAAGAACAATGGTGCACAACCAAGCAAGAATTTAGCCTTGGTGATGTATGGCCTAGCATAAGCTTGCTGTGCCAAAATAAACTCTTCACCTTTTGGTCACAACTTATCTACCATTTTTTCAAAAATTACAAAATTGGCCTAAACTTTTTCTTTCTTTCAATTTACTCCCTTTTTCTTAAAATTGATCCTGAAAAGACCAAAACTTAAAATTAATCCTTAAAACACAAATTCAACCAATTAAACTATAATTCAACTAAATTAACAATAAATTAGCTCAATTAAATACCTAAAATCACACTAAAAATATCATTTAATTCATAATTATCATATATCCCACACTTAGACTTTGCTCGCCCCTAAGCAAATTAGAACAATCCAAATCCTTAAAATAATCAAATTCAAATAAAGAATCATGAATTTTAAAATCATTCTTAGCAATTAACAAGATCACTTAATAAAAATCCAACTAGAATAAATTTAAACAAGACAATATGAGTTAGTTTCCTTGTGTGTATGTAAGGTCAAAATATTTTAAGAAATTTTAAAACAAAAAACACCAATAGAAATTCATAGTCAAGTTTAGAATGATTGTACACCTAAGTGTACAAATGGTTTCACACTTGTATCTCTAGAAATACCATAAGCCTCTCATTTAGCATTAGAACCCGAAGGTCATCTTTGCTAAATAACTCAAAATCAAACATAGAATCACTTAGATTCTTTAAAGGTTGTAATGGGTTTAAGGTATTGGTTATCAAAAAATGGATGAGAGATCAACAAAAAGAATAGCCATTCTAAGATAAAATAGACTAACATTTATAAAATTTCATCCTATTAACTTAGGATTAAATTATATAGCCAAACTTGCACAACCCTCTATAACTCAAAGTACTTTTAAGAAAAAAACTATTGATATTCTCTCAAATTCACAATTCATTCTATTTTAAGAAGTCATACTTGTTTTCCCTTGTAAAATACCCCACATTTAAGATCTTTTCCATATATGCTAGCTTTATTGCAATATTTTTTCTTCTTTTTCTTTTATTTTTCACACTACAAGTGTTGTTGGAAATACAATAATAACATGAGTAATCACAAGGTAACATTTTACTATTTACTTGACTTCAACAATAGTAAAATGCTACATCCATCAAGATACCTAATTCCTATTAATCTATCCATTCTTAGAGTGGCCAATTCTAGAAGTGAAGATAAAAGCTTTCTAGGCTACATAGTTAATAAATGAGTGTAACAAGAAAAATAAATTTGGCATGCATTAGGCATACCTCATTTGTCTTAGAATGGCTAACAAGGGACAAATAAGCATACAAGGTAGGAAAACAAGTTAAGATATGGCTCAACAAGAAAAATATTGCCTAGATCACTTTCTAGCTTGTTTTGATTTGCTTCTATGCTTTGAAAGGTGATGAAAAATGTTCTAGTATTCTAAAATTCATTACTTAACTATTTCAATGCATTGTTTTTCTTTAAGTTCAAAAACTAATATTAAGTGCTCAAAAAGTAGAATCAAACAAATATAAGTATAATTGAATGTTAAACTAGCTGGAAATTTATCAAACAACATGCTTGTTCTATTGTTAAGCCAAGATTCTAACTCATGCTCATTCTAAATTCAAGTTCAAAATGTTCAAAATTTTGAGAAAAAGCTAGGGCAAACCAAGTTTTAGTTTAACTAAGTGATAATCTTGAACTAAATTTTATTTCTAGTAAGACTTGAAAATTTAAACATAAAGAAACTAATATTATCATTAAGCTAGGAGTTAAAAGTTACTACAATAATATACTAAAAATAGAACGTCAAACTAAAAGCAACTAAAAATAATAAAAAAACAAAAGCATATTCATAAAGTAAAATGGGGGTAAGATGTGTGTACTTCCTAAACCAAAATTTAGCTTAAACTGAGTAAGTTCTACCCCCTTTCTTAATATTTGCTGTCCACAGCAAATGCAGAGTCTCAAACTAAGACGATGGAAGTGGAGGCAGTGGGTAGCGTGTCCAAAAATCATAAATGAATTTTTCCACAGTTTGCTTTACTTCTACAATAGTATCCTGCATGTTATCCATCCGACCCTGCATCCTGTCCAAGCATGTCTGCTGGGAATTTAACCTATTGTCAATGTATGCAACATCCTTATCAAGTGCATCTCCTAAGGTGGGGTGTTCAATTGCTTCTGCTAGAATTGTAGCAAACCAACCAATGAAAATGTTATGCATATTTGATGGCCTCTTCTGTAATTCCTTGATCTTTTGCACTATAATCAAAGCACCATTAATGAAAATACCATTAACCATACATCGAATGAGCATAATATGTGAAGCATTAATCGTACTAAGGCCATCAAGACAATTGAAGATGCTTTTGGATAGAAACTTATAAATAATGTGTAAGGCATGATCCCTCAAAGTATGAACTTTATGCCTTCTACCTTTCCATGGCTTTAGATTTAGCGAATCTCTAACTTTCTCCCAATTTTCTTTAGCAGAGGCATTGGGCAATTCTACTAAAGTGTTAGGCAAGAAACCTAAATGCTCTGAAAACTACTTAAAAGTCTTAGAGTACCCAATCTTCCCTAGTTTGAAACCAACTGTACCAACATGGTCACCATCTCCTTTAAAGTAGCATTCAAAAGAGTATAAAAAACCCCTTGCTATATCTGGGTAAACTTTTAGCCTACATGCTATAAAAGACTCACATATGATGTTTTAGAGTAATGACAAGATGTCACTCCATAAGTTGCCAACAGGTATATGCAAGTACAACTTGCTCAAATATACGGGATTGACATAATTACAGGCACTGAAATACACGTGCTTGGCATGTTTGGCCTTATTCACATAAGAAGGAATGTATAGTCCAGATGAGCTAGAGGCTTTAAAATGCTTAGCTTTCTTAGGTGCCACTGCAAAAACAAAGAAAACAAATAAGGAAGGAATATGGCAGACAAAAGTGTATTAGGAGAAAAATCATACATGTGAATAGATGGCAATATGCAAGTAATTCACAAGTGTATGGCAACATATTTCACATTGAAAGGAAAGAGAATCAAGAGGGAAAGTAACAGAAGCATGAAGGTTGAATAGAGCTCAGTTGAATAGCAAAAGGCAATATAGAGCAAAAAGTAATAGGGCATCTCTAAGAAAATGTAGCCACAAAATATCATTAATAAAACATGCTACAAAATATGTTATAGAGTATAAGTAACTTGGTAGAATTAGCTAACTAATATTAAAAGCCAAAATTTATGCCAAAAGTGATGAACAAGTAAGCAAAAATCAAGAGGAATTCACTTAGACATTTCACCAAGCAGGTGGTGTGCACACTTTTGGAAGGCAAAATGAAGATTGATTTGAAGTGTAATGGCCACCAAAAAGCACACCAAGAAGCATAATCAATCATATTACATACACAACAAACAAACTTTGAAAGAGAATTAATATTAAAACTCAAATTAAAGGGTGAAATGGACCTAAAAGTTGTAAAGCACAAAGCCAAATTTAAGCTTTAAATGATAATTAAAATGGAAAATTAAAGAGAATGGGTAATAATTTACTTATTAGAGATCAAATAGGAATATAATTGACCATGAAAAATAAGAAATGTGATTAAAGTGGTGAGAAAGTGAAGTGGAGTGGTGAAGTGTGTGTTGAGATGTAGGTGAAAATGGAGTGAAGATGGAGAAGGAGATTGGGAAGGGTGGGGTGAGGAGGTAGAGAGAAGGATTGGTGGAGGTGGGCCAGAGTGGCTAGGCGAGGAGGGGTGGAATGGGCATTGTACATGGAAGCACAAGGGGAAAAGGGGTTGGGTGTATGAGGGAGTGAGAGTGTAAGGGGAAAAAGGAAAAAAATAAGGGGAGGCAGAATGGGGTGCACAGCCAAGTGAAGGCAGGGGAAGAAGGGCGCACAAATGAGTGGGTAGGCAGGGCTGGGCTGACGCGTAGGGGTGTAAGGGCGAGAGGGCAGGGACATGTGATGGCACAAGGGTGAAAGGCTGGTGTGCGGCCACATGGCTGCATGTATGCTAGCACTGCTTGGCCAAGCGATTGGCTACTAGATTCCAAAAAATTTTTTGGCTTTACAAAAGCTAACAAATTGCTTGTTTTTTGCTAAAACATACTAAATTCATTTTTTAATTGCCTAATTCAGCTAGATGCCTCCTAAAAATTATTCTTCTCTCAAATTTGACTCCTTTAAAATTTCTTGCTCAAAACTTCTGCAATTTAAATTCTCTCCACAAAATTAGTCTTTTTAATCTAATTAACTCAAATCTTTCTTTATTTAATATATAAATCTAAAAACTAACAAAAATAAAATTAACTAAAACACACAAAATAAAATTTGACTTACTTATAAATTTAAAAAGCAAAAGGGTGAGAGTTTAGTTCTGAGTTTAAAAGTCCTCAGCTAGACTTGCAAACTATCTTAATAGTCCTGAAGCATCATGGTTGCCTCAGCAACCTCTTATTGCCTAACTCAATACGACTTGAGCTTGTGACCATTCACCTTATATTTTCATCCATCTCTTGGATTTTTGATGATCACCACTCCAAAATCATTGCTCGATAACACTTGATATGGCCCAAGCAATTTTTATTTTAGCTTTCCTGAAAACAATCTTAAATGACTATTATACAATAAAACCAATATACCTGGAGCAAAGTATTTCACCTTTAATCACTTATCATACCAACACTTTATTTTCTCCTTATATATGGCTGCATTATCATAGGACCACTGTTGAATTTCATCAAGTTCATTGAGCTGCAATTTCCTTTTTTCTCCTAGATGTTTCAGATCAAGTTAAGTAATTCCATGGCCCAATATGCTTTATATTCTGATTCGACTGGTAAGTGATATGCTTTTCCAAGGACTATTCTAAAAGGAGACATGCCTATAGGGGTTTTAAATGCAGTTCTATAGGCCCAAAAAGCCCCGTCTAACCTCTGAAACCAATCTTTTTTAGAGCTATTAACTATCTTTTCTAAGATTGATTTCAATTCCCTATTAGACACCTCTACTTGTCCATTTGCTTGAGGGTGGTAAGCGATTGTTATCTTGTGCTTAACTCCAAATTTCCTAAGTAAGGTTTGAAAGTAATGGTTGACAAAATGTTTGCCTCCATCACTTATAATGACCCTTGGTGCTTTAAGCCTAGTAAAAATATTTCTTTTATGAATTCAAGCACAATTTTGGCATCACTAGTTCTAATAGCTATTGCTTCTACCTATTTACTAACATAATCCATAGTTACTGAAATGTATTCAAATCCAAATGAGTTTGGAGACGGTCCCATAAAATCAATACCCTAAACATCAAAGATTTCCACTTCTAGTATGGTATTCATAGGCATTTCATCCATTTAAAAGATATTGTCTATACATTGGCATCTATTTCATAATTTAATAAAAGACTTAATATTTGCAAAAAAGGTAGGCCAAAAGAAACCTGACTGGAGAATTTTCTATATTGTACGATTAGGTCCATGATAACCTCCAACTTCTCCTCTATGACACTGTCGTATTATGTCTTTTTGCTCTTCTTCCACAATGCATCTTCGCAGTACCTAATTCGAATAGATTTTAATCAAATGTGGATAATCCCAAAGGCAATGCCTGGCATTTGCTTAAAGCTTTTTCTTTTATTGCCAAGTAAAGTCATTTGGAAGGTAACCTCCTACAAGAAAATTAGCTATATTAACATACCAAGAACCGAATTTTCACAAGCATAAAGAGCACAAATATGTTAAATAAAATAGAAATTTCTCCCTTTTTAATATTAGTATGATCCAATCTAGATAGATGGTCAGCTACAAAATTTTTAGCTCCTTTCGCATCTTTACATTGAATTTTTGTAATAGCAAAATCCATCGGATAAGCCTTGGTTTGGAATCTTTCTTAGCAAAAAGGTGCCTTAATGCAGCATGACCTAACAACATCGTGACTTTAGAACCAAAAAAGAAAGGCTTGAATTTTCAAAGGAAAACACAATTGTCAATAACTCTTTCTTCGTGGTAGTACAATTTACTTGAGCTCCAATGAGTGTATGACTTGCATAATAGATAGTGTAGAAGACTTTCTCCCTCATCTATCTTAAAATCGCTTCTACTGTATAGTCACTAGCATCACACATAATTTCAAATGGTAAATTCCAATCCAATGATGCTATGATTGGTGCAGTGATTAGATTTTGCTTTAACAAGTTAAAATCCTGCAAACACTTATCATCAAAGTTAAATGTAGCATTTTTAAGCAATAAATTAGATAGTGGTTTGGCTATTTTAGAAAAATCTTTAATTAATCGATGATAGAAATCGACGTGACCAAGGAAACTCCTAATACCTTTAACACTAGTTAGAGGAGATAATTTATCAATGACATCTACCTTTGCTCTATCTACCTTAATTCCTTTCTCGGAGATCTTATGCCCTAAAACAATCACTTATCTTACCATGAAATGGCTTTTTTTCCCAATTAAGAACAAGATTAGCCTTTTCACACATTTCTAAGATTAATGCAAGATTATTTAAGCAAGACTCAAAATCCTGACCATATAAGGTAAAATCATCTATGAAAACTTCCACGAATTTTTTGAGAAAATCATGAAATATGACCATTATATATCTTTGAAATATGGTAAGGGCATTATAAAGATCGAAAAGCATCTCCTATATGTAAATGTGCCATAAAGGCATGTGAATGTGATCTTTTTTTTATCATTCGGGGCTATAGGTATTTGCATATATCCCGAATATCCATCTAGAAAATAGTAAAATATATTTCCTGCCAATCATTCTAGCATTCAGTTAGAAAAATGATTTTTTCTAGTGGTATTATTTAATCTCTTATAGTCTATATACACTTTCCATCCTGTCACTGTGCATGTTGGGATAAGTTCATCCTTTTTATTGGTTATAACAGTCATATCCCCCTTCTTAGGTACACATCGAACTGGACTAACCCAACTACCATAAAAAATATGGTAGATAATACCTGTATCGAGGTGTTTAAGTACCTCCTCTATTCCCACTTCTTGTATTGTTAGCTTTAGTCTCATTTGGGATTGTACCACTAGTTTAAAATCGTTTTCCATAGGTATTCAGTGTGTACAATAGCTGGGGCTAATTTCTTTCAAATTAGATGTTGCCTAACCAATTGCTTCTTTAGTACTTTTATAAGCCTTTCTTATTCCAAACTTATTAATAAAGATGAAATGATTACTGGCTTTGCATTATCCTTTAAAAACATATATGTTAAATGAGAAAGAAGAGTTTTAATTTTAAAATTATTGTCTCTCTTAGGAGAAGATGGTTTATCTATCATATTTCCTTCTTCATTATGCTCTTTCTCTAAATCACGTATAAGCTTTTCTTCTCTTTCTTTCATTTCCTCCTCTTGCTTTGGATGCTTTAAACACTTTTGAAGCTCATCATCTAGAATAATTTCCTATTGTTTTGCTTCCATATGCTTTTGAATACTATCAACAAAGCAAATCAACTCTTCAAAGTCGTATGAGGGGTATTTCATCACCTTGTTCATATTGAAGACCATCTTTTCCTCATTGAACCTTAGAGTCACTGTTTGCCCATGAACATCAATTCAAGCTCTTGTTGTGTTAAAAAAGGGTCTACCAACTATCAAAGGAACCTTCCTATCTTCCTCCATATCCATTACTATAAAATCCACCAAGAATATAAAATTTTCTACTTTTACCAACAAATATTTTATAATCCTTTTTTTTATCTTTTTACAAATCTATTTGTCAATTATAGTGTCATTCGAATCTCCTTTATACATTCCAAATTCAATTTCCTACAAATTGAAAAAGGTATTAAATTTATGCTAGCATCCAAATCACATAATGCATGATCAATAAAATTTTGTCCTAACTCATATGGTAGAGTAAAACTTTCAAAATCCTCTAATTTTGCTAGAATTTAATTCATTAAGATAGCACTACAATTCTCAGACAATTGAACCATTCCTACACCCTCTAGCTTTTTCTTATTAGTGAAAAGCTCTTTCATAAATTTATCATACTTAGGTATGTGTAATAAAGATTCAGCAAATGGTAAATTTACATGCAACTTTTTAAACATGTCTAAAAACCTAATTAACTATTCATTATAATTCACTTTCCTAGCTAGAGATGGATAAGATAATTGAGATTCATCAAGAACAGTAGAAATAAGTTTTTCTTTACCTTTACCTTTCTCAAGAGTAGAAGGTACTTTATCAAAATTTTTAGAATTAGAAATACTTACCTCCGTTGCTAGTTCCACCCTTTTAGAAGAATTCTTACCAATTTTATCTTTTTGAAGCTCTTTCCCACTTCTCAAAGTGATTGCCTTGGCTTCCTCCTTTAGATTGCGGTCCACATTAGATGGGAAAGTTCCTTAGGCTCTATTGGATAAAGAATTAGCTAGTTATCTCATTTGGTTTTCTAAGTTCCTAATGGATGCCTCTTGGTTTCTCATCCAAATATCTTGGGATTTCCATCTAGCATTTTGATTTGTTGAAATTGAGTTTTGGGAGGCCATAAAATTAGCAATCATTTCTTCTAAATTAGATTTTTTCTCTTATGGGGGTTGTGGCTTTTGAAATTCTGGTGGTTGATAAGAATGTGATTGATATGTAGAAGGATAGTGGGGTTAGGCCTGGTTTTGATATGGTTGATGATTATTACTACTGAAAGCTAAGTTTTGGTTAAAGGGAACCCTAGGTTGAGGGTTAGAAGTGGATGCTGAGTTCCCTTCCCTCCATGCGATGTTAGGATGATTCCTCCACCTCAAATTATAGGTATTACTATAGGGGTTTAAAGAATTTACCTCCTCTACTAAACCTTCCTCATTCTTAACTCCCAGTGCTCTTTGATTTCCTGCATAAACATCACATCTATTAGATAAAGCTGATGCATTTGAGCCTTAAGCTCATTTATTTCCTTTAAATGCTCTTTTCTCATCAATTCTAATTGAGCTTTTAATATAGCTATTTTGTCTACACTATATACTCCCTGCTTCTTTTGAGTGGCCTTAGAGGTTACCCATTGAGAATCATTTGTTGCATTTCATCAAGAAGTAAGAAAGCTTCTTTAGGAATTTGATTCATAAAACTTCCATTTGGTTCTGCGTCTAATAGGGATCTCATAGCTTGATTAACACCTATATAAAAGACATGTATTAGTTGCTATATAGGAAATTCATGATGTGGATAGCTTTTCAATAGTCTCCTAAATCTTTCCAAAACCTCATGGAATAGCTTCTCATAAAACTGCTAAAATTCATTAATATTTTTTCTAATGAGGGCTATTTTAACAGGTGAAAAGAATTTGTATAAAAACTTCTCTTACATTTGCTGCCATGAGTGAATATATTGATTTGGTAGCATTTGCAACCAATCCCTTGCTTTACTAATAAGGGTAAAAAGGAACAACTTAAGTCTAAAGACATCCGTCGACATATTTAGGATTTGCACAGTATCACTAACTTCTAAGAACATATCTAAGTGTAAGCGGGTTCCTCTATCTCTGAATCTGAAAATTGATTTCTTTGTATCATGATAATGGTAGTAGGTTTTATCTCAAAAGGTTGGTGATAAGGTATCCTAATGATTTTATGTTCTTCATTCTACCTAGGAATAACATAGTCTCTAATAGTTCTAGGTCTAATTCCATTTCCTTGAGCTTGATAAGGCACATTTTGCTCTTCTATCCTAGGTGGCGGTGGATCATTTATAGGTGGGTCATTATGAGGTAGGCCATCGATATTGAGAGGTGGGTCTACACCAAACTCTTGATTACTCATGGTTTCTCATAGTCTTTTAACCCTATGAAATGTCCATTCTATTTCAGGGTCAATAGGAAAAATTGGATCACCTCTTACCATAAACTACTGACACCTACAAAATAAGAAAATAAAATTAAAAAAGAGATAAAAAAAGAAGAAGAAAAACACACAAAATTAACTTTAAAAATCAAAATAAGTAAACAAATACCAATGTATTCCCGGCAACGGCACCAAAAACTTTATCGGTGTCTGGCAAGTGTACTAGATCGACTAGTAACATAGGAAAATATAGTTATAACCATTAAATATCAAACTCAAGGGAAACTTATGTATGTATGAAAGATTTGAGTTTTAGAATGAAAATTTATATGTAAAAGAGAGAAGAGAAATCCCAAAGTTTGTAATGATGAAAATTTAAACCAAAAAAAAACTGAAAATAATAAACTAAAGCAATGAAAGATCTTAAGACAATTAAACTAGATTTAAACAAAAGCAAGTAATTAAATGAAGTAAAAATCAATATTAAAAACAACCCTCACTAAAGGACTATCCACCTTAATTTTATACTATAATGACTTAAATTCAATAGAAATACCAGTGATTATAGAAAAACTACAGAAAATAAAGCCTAACACTTTGAATCAAGAATATCTTTCTTAAATATCAAATTTCATTTTTAAGAATAATTTAATACTTAGCATAAAAATGCAATTTTAAATTTCTAATCATTCATTGAACTCTTTTGCAAGCAAATGCAACTACAATTTATTCTTAATCCCTCCTCTTTTAATATTAATTAATACTACCAACACACAAATACCTCAAAAATAGAACATAATCATGTATTGACACTAAAAAGTTAATCCAAGAACATGCAAACCATTAACTATGTTTAAACCAATTTTTTAGTTATTGAATCAATAAACCAACAATTAATCTTAACACAATCAAAGATAAGAATATGCTTAAAACTAAAAAATAATCAACTAATATTTGAAATTAAAGCTCAACTCAAGTCATTATAATAAAAAAGTTAAGGATTCAAGTATCCTTTAGCAAAAGTAAAGAAAACTACTCACTATTCATATTGAAAGTGAAAGCAAAACTAATAAGAAGAATAAAAAAAATAGATTTACGAAAGCTTCTTTAATTAATTTGTACAGAAAACCCAGAGAATGTCTCTTGCTCCTTGCTTTTGTTCTTCACAAACTAAAGAAAAATTATCGTAAAACTAAACTAAACTAAACTAAACTTTGTTTAAGTGATGAAGTCTTCTTTTTTTTCCTGGTGTTTCTATCTTCTATTTATAGTTGAAATCTATTGCCCAAAGAAGAAGTTTTGCCCTTTGTTGCTTCCAAATTAGAACACGAAAAGGATTCTAGCTGAATTGGAAGTTATGTCAAAAATTATCTCTTTGTGCATGGCCAAGCACCTGAAGAAAAAACTCTGTGTACTGCCGTGCACAAGATGAAGAACAATGGTGCACGACCAAGCAATAATTTAGCCTTGGTGTTGCACGGCCAAGCACAGGTTTGCAGTGCCAAAATAAACTCTTTTCCATTTGGTCTTGTTTTAAAATTTCATCACACTTGACCATTTGAATTCTTTGCTTAGTTGAGTGAAGGGTCTTTAGACTAATCATCACAACTTGTCTGCCATTTTTTCCAAAATTACAAAATTGGCCCGAACTTTTCCATTCTTTCAATTTAGTCCCTTTTTCTTCAAATTGACCCTGAAAATTACCAAGACTTAAAATTAACCCTTAAAATATAAATTCAATCAATTAAACTATAATTCAACTAAATTAACACTAAATTAACGCTAAATTAAATCAATTAAATACCTAAAATCACACTAAAAATATCATTTAATTCATAATTATCAACCATACTCTTTTTTTTTCTCTCTTGGCTTCTTGTCTCTCTTTTTCTTTTGCCTTTTTAACCTTACTACCCTTTTTCCCTTCAAGTGACCTTTAGAGTTTTAATTATTCCTCATACACTTCTCTAGGTGTCAATAGAGTCAAAGTGATACTTTGCCCATTTATCTTAAAGGAATACCTATTCTTATACCCATTATGAATAGCTCTCCTATCCAATTACCAAGGTCTTCCATGTAAGATATGCTCAGCCTGCATTTGTACCACATCACAAATCACCTCATTATGATATTTTCCAATTGAAAAAGCAATTATGACTTGTTTTGTGAGCCTGACTTCTCCACAATCATTTAACCACTATAGCTTATAAGATCTAAGGGTATTTCATCCACTTTAATTGTAATTTGTTAACTAGTGTAGTACTAGCAACATTAGTACAACTCCTCCCATCAATGATTAAGCTACACACCTTATTATGCACCTTACATCTAGTATGGAATATGTTCTCTCTTTAATCATCATCAGATTCTTCCTTAATTTTGTAAATTCAAAGCACGCCTAACTACCAATGATTCACCATGTTCAGCAAATTTTATTTCATCATCAGACATAATTTATAGACTAGACATAGATTTAAAATCACTCTCATGATCATATCAAAATTTTCCATTTTCTATAATTAGCATAGCCCGTTTATTAGGACATTGAGATGTAATATTCCATACACCTAAGTACCTAAAGCATTTAATATCTTTATACTTAGTATTAGAAGAGGTTACATTAGAAATACCTTTTGTTTCGAGTGTACCACTTTTGTTGTCTTTGACTTTCTCTTTTGCATAAAAAGACTTTTGAGCAGCCTTGCTATCTGCCTTGTTCCATCTTGAATTCCATTGGGATATGGCACTTGAAGTGTTATTTCTATTACCTCTTTTGTACTTCAATTATCTCTCCACCTTCATAGCCATATTGACCAGCTCTTCCATGTCAATAAAATGCTGTAATTCCACTACATTGGCTATCTCTTTATTTAATCCACTCAAAAATTGAACCATTACTGACTCTTCCTTATCTTTTTGGTTGGCCCTAATCATCAACATCTCTATCTCTTTATTGTACTTTTCTACAAATTTAGTCTCTTGAGTGAGCCTATGTAATCGTTGATGTATTTCTCTTTAATAATAACTAGGCACAAACCTCTTTTTCATTATTCTTTTCATCTCTTCCCAATTAGTAACTGAAGATTCTCCATTCCTCCTCCTGATTTTATTCAACTCAGACCACCATATTAGTGCATAATCGGAGAACTCAATAACAACTAATCTAACCTTCTTATCCTTAAAATAATTATAACATTCAAATATCATCTCTACTTTTCTTTCACATTCTAAATATTCCTTAGCATTGTTTTTACCTTTGAAGGGTGGAATATTCATCTTAATGGCACTTATTTTGCTATCCCTTCTATCTTTCCTCATTCTTTATCCCCTCACTGAACGTCATCATTATCTTCTTCTTCTTCTTCTTCTTCTTCTTCTTCTTCTTCTAAGTCATCAAATTTTGCATCCATATTCTAGTTAACCTAATGACATCTTCTTACTTTCCTCTTAGAGTTACTAGCTATGCTCATTTTCAACCGTTCTAACCTATCATTCATGCTACTTATATCCCGCACAAACTTTTTCAACATTCTATGCATCACTTATATCGAGTAAGCTATTGTTTTAAGAGATATTCTCCTCTTGTTATTCTCTTCAATCATGGTATAACCCTGTAAAAGATGTTAGCTAAAAATCTCACAGACATTCCCTCACATGTTTACATTCAACTGATGCCACTTCTCTCGTGTTTCACATTAAATGGCTTTTACCCTCTTAAATGTCCTCACACACTCTTACCATTTTCCACTATTGTTCTTAACTATAGAGTTGTTCTTTCAGAATCAAAATGTAAATTAAGCAAAACTTATTGGAAGAATACAAAAAAATTCAATTAAAATAGAAAATGAGATTTTTTTAAAAAATTTTTGAGGTAAAAATTATCGCTGTCATGAGCATGATAGTGGAAATATTGCAAAGTGTTGAGCATGATGGTGGTCACGAGCACGATAGACATAAAAAATACAAAAATTTTTGAAATAGCTTTTCAAAACGTAACACACAAGATGAAAACAATGTGTATAATCGAATTTTATGTGCAAATAAGCAATAAGAAGCAATTTTACCACTCAAATAATATTTATGGAAGCAAAATTAAGCAATTTAACAATAAAGATAACTAAGAATGCAAAGAAGATGAATTTAAAACTAAGTGTCATGGATTTTTTTGGATTGCAAATCTCTAGTTCTGCCTAATTTGTTTTAAAGAAGCCGGAAACTTTTCGTTGGATTGCAAATCTCTATCTTTTTTTCGATTTTTTCAATTGAATTTTTGATATTAAAATTTCTGATATACTGGTATCAACAAAATTTTCTATTTTTTGTCACTGAAATTCAGATGAACAGTATCTATGAACAGTACACATGAATTTTTTTTATCAAATAATATTCAACTTAGCTATGAATATAATGAAAAATAAAAACTGCTAGTTTTTTCGAGTAGTAACTAGGCTTTGATACCAAATGATGCGAAACCTTAAGATCTAAAACAATCCCAAACCCCAAATCAATTCAGTTGTTCATAAACTTAACATGCAATATGAAAGGATAAATACTTCAAATCTTAATTCCAAAGGAAATTAAAACCCACAATAGAAATAAGATGAATAATAGAACTACACAAGTAAAACTTGAATAACGCAATTCTTAAAACAACATCAAAGTAAGAACCCTTACCTTGACAAACCTCAATTCACACATCAATTAAATCTTTGATTAATATTCATAAAGTCTGCCATTAAGCTACAATAATACAAGGTATTTATAAGCTAAAGAATTAACCTAGAATCATTAGAAGAATGGGCTAGGTTAATTAACTCTTGATCCTTCCTAAACTAGGATAACTTAAAGTGAATCTAAGAACAAATGAATAAGCTATCTGGAAGGCCCAAATAATAAGTCCAAAACTAAACACACAAAATTTAATTAAGTCTCACATAAAAATTAAAATAAAGCCCAACTTAAAATATGCTCGAACTTAAGCATTGCACATGCAATGCACATGCTCAAAACTTCTCTTCATGGTCCACCTTAGTTCCCAGCATATGTAATATCTTTAAGCCTTGATAAACTCTTCCAAATTTGCTCTCTAAATTGCCAATCCGATCTCGATTGTGCCCCCAAAGGATGTTGCACTCGCGATAGAAGACTACTTCCTCAACGAACGATTGCATAAATGCTTGCAATTTCTCCTTGATCTTCTTGGCTCTACTCCTTGTAATTGGTCTATTTGGAAATCTCAATTGATCATTCAATTTGTCCAATCTCTTAGGAATATCTTCATTAGAACACAACCTGACTTGCTTATCTAGATATCTGATGTAATAACTTTCTGTCAAAAGAAAATGCAATTTAATGAACATTTTCAAGATTTTGAACTCAAAGCACATAATTTAAATCAACAAAGACAAATAGAGGGAAAAAAAACAAAAAGACATAAATGAAAAATTACGTGGTTTAAAACAAGTAACGAAAAAAGATAGCATCAGATGGGATGACATCTTTCTTTTGTACACAAATAAAATACAATATATTTTCTTTTGTACAAAAAAAATAAAGTATATTTTCTTTTGTACATAAAAAATAAAGTGTATTTTCTTTCATACATAAAAAATACAATGTATTTTTTCTTATACATAAATAAAATACAATATATTTTCTTTTGTACAAAAAAAATACACTGTATTTTTTTTGTATAAAAATAAAATACAGTGTATTTTTTTGTACATAAATAAAATATAATGTAATTTTTATACATAAAAATACAGTATATTTTCTTTTGTACATAATAAATATATTGTATTTTTTTGCACATAAATAAAATATACTGTATTTTTTTATACATAAAAATACAATATATTTTTTTGCACATAAAAAATATAGTATATTTTCTTTTATACATAAAATACAATATATTTTCTTTTATATATGAAAAATATAATATATTTTTTTTGTATATAAATAAAATATAGTGTATTTTTTGTACATAAAAAATACAGTTTATTTTTTTTATATAAAAAATATTGTATTTTATTTTGTACATAAATAAAATACAGTGTATTCTCTTTTATATATAAAAAATACACTATATTTTTACATATAAAAATACAATATATTTTCTTTTATAAGTAAAAAATATAGTATATTTTCTTTTATATATAAATAAAATAAATTGTATTTTTTTGTACATGAAAAATATAATATATTTTCTTTTATACATAAAAAATAAAATATATTATATTTTTTATATATAAAAAATATAATGTATTTTCTTTTGTACATAAAAAATACAGTGTATTTTTTTGTACATAAAAATACAGTATATTTCTTTTGTACATAAAAAATATAATATATTTTCTTTTATACATAAAAAATATAGTATATTTTCTCTGTTTCCTCAATTTTTTCAAAATTTTATTACTCATTTAAACTTGTTATTCCTTTCCTTTTCAATATTTTAGTTTAGTCAAGATAATTGAACTTTGTGATTAACAATTAATGCTGCAACTTTGATATTAACAAATGCTACAATTTTGAGCTGTAAGAGTTTACTCAACTGTTTTTTATTTACTTTTTATTATCATTACTACTTGAAGCTTCTCAAGTCTGGTGATGCAAATAATATGCCCATGTTTGACAAATTGACTGGTTTAAGACTTGATGTTCATCATTGTTCATACTTAAGGGTGCTGCCATATCTTCTCAAATGCTCACCTAATCTTCAAACACTTAGCTTGAAAAGGATGAGTAATTTATCTAAGTTATATCTTGATTTTGTCTTGGTTTCTGATTTTGTATTTTTAATATTTCGTGCATACAGGGAATGTCGTTGGGTAGGGAGTCATCAGTTGAATTTGTGCATTGCTTGGGATAGGGAAATGAGTTTCAAGCGATGCAATATTTGCTAAAAATTATATTGTGTTAATTATCGTCTTTATAGCCAAGTTCCAAGAAGAGTGAGTAGTTAAACTCATTTGGGCACATTCTTTATCAAATCATATTTTATATACTTCCCATTCTATTTATAATTGAAATGTTGGCAGTAGTTTATGGAGTTAGTTTTTTTTTTTTTCTTTTTTTAATCGATCCTTGGATGGTTAATAACTCATTAGTTAAATGTTATAAACAATGAGGAAGGTGGCAAGGTTGCTTACTGCCTAGTTCTGAATTCTCGACCGTTCTTAAGTGAGTCAAGTTAATGATAGATGATAAGGATGTGATAGATTAATTAATATCATCATATGGTAGCTTATCAAAAGCACTCGAAAGAACTAAGTTACATGTTGTTAGATCTTGAATGTTTTATCCTTGTGTTTTTTGCCATATATATATATATATAATTTGGCCTCGTCTTGCAATTCCTTAGACTGTAAATCTCTTTGATTTTTGATGTTGGATTAATGCTTTTCAACGTATATTAATTGTTCAATTATATATATATATATAGTAAAAAAAGGAAAAATCATAGAAATGTAAGCTCTTTTCGTACTTTCAATATTTTTATTTTAAATGCCAAAAAAAAAAAACAATGGTTGTTGTATAAGTATAAATTCTTTTAGAACTTTCGTACATACAATTTGTGGGCAATATTAAGATGAAGTTAAACTATGCATATTTTATTCATTCAAAAGCTGCCTTTAAATCGTAAAATTCAGGAACAAATTCACAGCAACTAACTAACCCACTATCTCTACAATTTTATTACTCTCTCTCTCTCTCTTTCTCTCTCTCTCGTACATGCATGATTAATATAAAAAACTGTTAAATTTTCTTCCATGGCTATAACTTGAGAATCTCTATCTCTGCAATTCTATTGCACAACCATGAAAACCCACCAGCCAAAGCTTAAAACTCAAACTCATCCATTCTTTTTGTGTGGAGGGGATTTGGCCGGAGAATTTAGAGGTGGTGGCCTCAGCCTCAATAATGGGATCGGGAGAGATGAGTGGATTGATTAAGGATAACGAGATATTTGAAATAAAAAAAATAGAAAAATGGGCATTTTGATATATAAAATTGAGAAAGCGTATTTTTAAATATAAAAATATATAAATGAAAAGAAAAAAATAAAGCATATGGTATTTTTAGAAATAAAATAAAAAATAGGGCAAATGGTGTAATTTTCCTATTATTTTTTTGAGTTCTGGTTCCCTTTTTGATCTAATAGGAACGGCCCGCTTGGGAGTACCCATTGAAGGGAGTTGACAAATGGCATTTGCAATTAAAAGAAATTACAGATTTAATTAAGAAAATTGAGCTTACCCTTGGTTTGCCAATTAGCTGTTAGAGCCAATTTTTTATTTATTTTTAGTTCTAAATATTTTTACCTATAAATAACTAACCATTTCAAACTTTTTTCATCCAAATAGGAGTTAAATTACCATTAATGTTTATGTAATATTTATAATAGCGTAATGCTATTTACCAATGTAATGTATTTTGTAATATAACATTTAAAATTATGAAATGTTCTCTTCCATTATAAGATTTCCCAATACAAAAACTTGTATTTTTTATTTATTGAAAATTATTTTTACAAAAATATAATTTAAAAAAATAATTATTATACTTTTTACTAGACCTAACAATTTTTTTATCCGATTTGAATCTGTCCGAACATATTGATCCATGTCCGAAGAAAATTTGAATGACTCGAGAATTTTAGAAGCAAATATATATATATATTAAAAATACTATGCCATTTTATTAATATTTTTATTCCAATTTAGATTTAATTAAAAAAAGAGAAATATCTAATTATTTAAATTAATTTTAAGCTATAAAAGAAAAAAATAAAAAAGTAAAATGAAAAATAATAATTAAGTAACTTATAGTGCATACAATATTTCACTATTTCTATTCTTTGCATATTTTTTCGCGTCATGCCTTAATTTGTCGTTGTTATAATGCTCATGGCTCACCTAACATCTTGCACCATTGCTGCTACTAAACCACGTGTGATGCGTGCCAGAGCCACGCTTGTTTTCGAGTTTGCTCTTGGAGGTCCACTTTTAGGGTACGAGACTGCAAGAAGCTCACTATAACTCATAAATTGGCTATTTTATAATAAAAGGGGTCAAATTCAAATTATTATTGATAGTCAACCTATGAAAGCATCTACTAATGGGCTAAAAAAGGTAGGTGCATAGAGTCGCCACCCAATAAAATGTTGGGTGATGTTTGCCAGAGCCACGCTCGTTTTTGAGTTTGCTCTCGGAGGTCCACTTTTAGGATTCGAGACTACAAGAGGCTCACTATAACTCATAAATTGGCTATTTTGCAATAAAATGGCTCAATTCTAAATTATTGTTGATAGTGAACCTATAAAGGCATATACTAATTGGTTCAAAAAAACAGGTGTCATGGAGTCGCCACCTAACAAAATGTTGAAAAATGAATCTCAACCATTTTGATACCTAAACAGAGATTGGTGTTCGGAACATCACTCTTACTTGACACCTCGGTTACGTGTTATTTTATAATTGAATTTTAAATATTAATCCACCATCCTCTCTCACATGATGCATTTACAATAAAATTAAATAAACACCACAATCAAATAAAGAAAATGGTAAATAAAGCAATAAACAAGACAAATCCTACTTAAATTTTACAAAGGCAAATTGTCTAACAAAAAAAAATTACATACATAAATCGGAAGCTTCATTTAGATTGGAAATTGGATATTCATCCATTTTATTTTGGAAAAATCCCAAATTAATCAATAAAAATGATTTTGAATGACTTTTGCATTTAAAGCATGCAGAAAAATAATTTTTTTATTACCTATTACATCTTTCAAAATAAAATACATCCAAAATAATAAAATTAAGCTAAATAAATAAAAATAATAAATAAAATAGTAAATAAAATAATGCCAATAAAATAAAATAAATGGAGAAAGAAATGAACCGATCGAGGGCATGACCCTCAATGCATGATTGTCCTATGAGGTACTCCAAAAGCATATTGAATCAATTACTCAAACAAAAAGGAAAACAAATTAAAATAACAATATACAGAATTTTATAAAAATAAGCACACATACAGAAGCAAAACATTTATAGAAAGACATAGAAATGAATTAACATGCCAAATATCGATAAAATAACATAAAAAATAATAAAAAAGATATAAAACATATTAAAATTGGCCACAGATGCCCCTGGTTAGGCGACAAATGCCCTTAACCAATGAGAGATGAGATGAGAATAAATCATCACCACATCCCATTTGTCGCGTTGATAGATGGCTATTTGTGGTGGTTTGTTCCCATTTGTCACTTGAGAGATAGATATAGAAAGCTAAAAATCAATAAAACTCACTAAAATCTCAAATAAACCCTAGATATATGAGTATAGGGATCTAAAACATGCTAGACCTAAAATACTAGCCCTGAATCATGTTTTAACTAAATAATACAACATTTTAAAATAGGAAACAAATCATGCATATATTCATGGAGAAAACATGCCAAAACATATTATTTTATCACATATACAGGTTTTGATCAACATGGCATTTGACTAAGCTCGTAAATCTAAATAAATCACACACTTAAAACACACTTAATATTATAGAACAATACATATGAATGTGATGAATCTAGAGAAAGAAAGAGAAAAGGAGACCTAGAATATTATCCTTAGGAGATATTCTGATCTTGTATGCCTTGAAGTCCAGATCTTTTCTCCAATTCTTGGTTTTTATATTTAAGAAAACAAAATGATTTTTATATGTGTTTGATTGGATCAAAAGAGTGTGTTAGACCCTTGGCCCTAGAGAGAGAAGAATTGATTTCTCCCTTTCTAAGAACCAATTCTTCTTTTTTTTTTAAGATCTTTTATTTTGTTTAGAAAAATTTGAATTTTGTGTTTTGTACTTTGAGAGGAGTTGAAATTGCATTCCAACTCTAACTCTCTGAGTACAAAGGGATTGATCCCTTTAAATCCGAGCTAAAATCCCAAAAAATCTATCTTTCCATTTTTAAAAACCAAAAAATATGGGAATTTTGCAAATGTATCCACAAAGGACAGGAGAAACGTGTCTATAGATGACTGTCCCTCCTATGACAGATAACTGTTTGTCATGGCTAAGGGCTAGAATCAAGGTTTTTAATGCCTTTTTGTCAAAACCTCCAAAAAAACTTGAAAAATCATAAAATTTTCATGAAAAATGTAAAAACTCCAAATTAGAGCTTTGAGATCTGTGTTCTTTATCTGAAATATATTATTTTCTCATCATCGAATAATCCTGATCTAGGCTACCTCAGATTACAGTGTCTACAACTGCTCCCAATTTTAAGGAACTGGTGCACTAGTGCCAAAGTGAGCCAAAATTTAAAGTAAAGGAAAAACATGCATACCTAAGGTAGTGAATCTCTGGTTAATTATTTTAAAACACGTACCATCTAAGCCAGTGAGTTTTTGATGGGGTATTTATCATTAACTTATCGACGTGTTAACCTTTGGTCGGGTAGTTAACATCAGCTTGTCGAAGTATTAACCTTTGGTTGGATAGTTAACATTATTTTGTCAATATGTTCACCCTTGGTTGACTGTTTGATTAGCGCCATCTTGTTGGCATATAGAAATGAGATGAGTTAATTGTATCTAACTAGTGCTAGCTTTTCGAAATGAAAAACTAGATTGCTCTATTGCATTTGATTAGCACCAGCTTGTCGGCATACAAAATCAAATGAGACTATGTAATTTTTATTGGTGCCATCTGTAGGCATACCTAACCTTGCATTTGTGGTGGTTGACATCATCTGTAGGTGTATCCGCCCCCTTGAAACAATATTTCTTTAGAGGAATTCTAGCAAATACACATTTATAAGGAGTCACTGATAGTATGTGCCTACAGCTTACCTTTTATATGCATAGGTCTACCTTGGAGACACCATAACATAATTTTATCCCTCATCATTGGAAGTTAAAACAACCTTCTAAACCATGGGTCTGTCTTGGATATACTACAATATAATTCTTTTCCTCATCATTGGAGGTCAAAATAACCTTTAGACCATGCCTTTGTCAGTGTGCTTCAGTTTTATACCGTGATCTTGGCCAAATTTTGTACACTTCCTAATGACCATGTCATCATTCTTCAAATTGGTACCAATGTGAGGAAAACCATCATCATCAAGGCTATCGACATGTTTGATTCTACTTTGTACCTTTCTAAAGTTTACATTGTCATCGGACTTTTGCCATTTTTCCAATATTTCCTTATTGTCAATGTCAGTCTTATAACTTCTGATGTGTTCAGATTGAAACATCCTACACTCTAAAAAGGCATGGTTCATTAAAAAAGAGTCATCTTGGTTATGGCCCAAATGAACGTTGATTACTACAATGGCATCCTGACCATTATATAGCTCTAGTTTCGGCAGTATTCCATTTTGATCTCATGATAGTTCAGGCTTTCTAAGGCAATCATCAATAAAATTTTGAAAAGGTGGCCTTTGGGGAAGGTGCAGTTGGTGGGAAAAAGTATCCACCCTGATGTTAGGATTTGTTATGGAAAAACCAATAATCTATTGAGAATGCTTTTGAGCCTGATATGGGACTCTTTTTGCATAGTCATGGTTGCAAAAGGTAATGATCCCATAACTTAGACCTAACGATAAAGACATATCGAGATCACAATGAGTGTATTCCATAACTTTCTTCCCATTAACTTCAACAAAAATACATCTGACACTCCATGTAATGCTGCAATCCTCTTCCTTTTCCATTCCAACTTGTTTAAAGACTCCTTTATCTAAAAGAGACTAGAAGGAATATGCTTCACCTCTTAATGACTTCAACTTATATAAACTTTTAACAAGAAGAAGGGGATGTAAAATCCTTTGGAGTGTGAAAATATTCACACTTCTCTTTGTTGTGCATCTCTTGTGAATTCAACCTATTCAGGTGGCATCTTATGGATAGGATGGGTGTCTTAACCTATAAAGAAAAATTATCCCATGTTATTTTTCATTCTTCATTCATAAATACTTTATCATTTTGATCCAGTTTAGTGTGGGCGTTACTCTATTCTATCTTGCAATTAGGAATATACCTTTCTTTTAAATCCTATAACCTATGTACATTTTAGTAAGGTCTTGAATACTTGTGAAAAGGATGTGATATTAGTGTTTTGTTCATTGAACTATCTTTTTGGATGGTTTATCATTTTTCCTTTTTATTTTAACTAATTGTCAACTTGTCATTTTAATTATATATCTTATTCATACTATTATGGTGTCATTCTTTTATTACTTTTAGATATATTAAATATAGATACAAAATATACAAAACATATGATGTGTGTTGGATAGTATGTGTAAAGAAAGTGTTTTAGGTTTAATTTTGTTAAGTAAATATTTGATTTTAAGTTATTTTGTGTGTGAAATGTGGTATCTTTTATCTTTTATGTGTTTTATATATGTTTAAAAATAAAGAAGAGGAAAATAAGGAGAATAAGGTAGGAAAGTCCAAGTTGAGGAGTTGCTATCATGAAAGCGGTGATGGTCGTGAGTGTGACATAGCAAGGTAGTAGAAAGAGGTAAGAAACCAGGAGAAAGTCAACAGTTGGAGGTCCTTGTTTTGTCATGAGTCGCGGGTATGACAGAAGTAGCTATTAGAATAGTTTATTTTGAAAAGATGCTTCAAGCTTCATAACTTTTCACCAAGGATGATGATTTCCTATAAAGGCACTTGAAGAGGCATATCGTTTGAAATTGTTTAAAAGAAAAAGCAAGGCTTTTTAAAGTGAGAGTTCTTTTTAAAGAAATAAAATTTTTATCTTTGATATTGGAAAAATTTAGAAATTCTTTGTTTTAGTTTTATATTTTGAGAAAAAAGACAAGAAAGAAGGAGAATAATCATTTAGTCATAAAAAAGGGTTGAGAGATTTCTTTTTGTGATCTTTCATTTATTCATTTTTCTTCTTTGTAATTAATTAAATGATCTTTAGGAACTTAAATAATGATATTACTATCTCAATCTCATTTATATAAATAGTCTTTTATTGCAAAAATTGGCTATTAGTACCTTTGTATGATCATTGTAAGAGAGAATGTAGTCGATAGATGCATTCTTTTGTATAGCTAATAGTAATTCATTATCTAAGCATTGCTTGAGAGATTAAGATGTAAAGATAATTGCTTAGGTTGGTAATTAAACTTAAAATTTACTTTTATAACACTCTAATTCATTAATGAGAATTAAAGGTTAGAATTATAATTGCATGTTTTAGGCACTCTAGTTCATGTCGAGAGAGTGAGTTAGAACTTTATTCCAATTTGGCTTGTAATATAAGATTAGACTTTATCAAGAAGAACATTATCAAGTTGCATATTTATTAATTCATTTTAATTTTAATTATCTTTTTTGATCACTAATAACTTAGATTTAACTAGTCATTTGACAACATTGTAGTATTAGTAATGGAATTTTACCATTTAAAAAATGAGCATTGTAAACAAGATTAAAATCAAGTAGTAGTGTGCAATAATCAATCTAGTCCTCATGGGCATAATATCTTAAGTACTAATCGATAAACCATGCATATACTATTTATTGTCAACAAGGTCATTCAAGTGAAAGTTGTAATTTAGGGTCGGGAAGTATAGATGAATAAGTAAATTTCATTGAAAATCCAAGGAAGGGGTAACCTTTATTCAAATACAAACAATCCTGGTTGGCAAAACCAGCCCAATTTTTCTTAGGGTAACAATCACAATAGATGAGGTATAGGGTTCCAACAACCATAAGACAGATTTGGAGCTTTGGAAGTTCAGATGGATAGGTTCTTGGAGGGAATAAATCTGAAGTTTAATTCTTAGAAGGAGAACCATAAATGACTTGAAGCCAAGTTTGAACAGAATGCAAAGAATGAAGCCTTATTCATTTACAATCTAGAAGTCTAATTGGGACAATTAGCTAATGCATTACCTTTGAGAATGCAAAGGTGTCTTCCAAATACCACAAAGGATAATCCAAGGGAACAAATGAAGGCAATCACTTTACGATTAGGTAAGAATTATGTTAATGAATTTATTTTAACTAATAATGATGGAGTTTTGTAGGAAAATAAAGTTCAGGAGGAAGATGGTTCTTTTATTGTGAGTGCAATATTAGTTGTGAGCATGACAGAGGGAAAATTGGATAAAGTTATGAGGGTGATTCAAGCTGTGGGCATGGCAGAGGAGGATTCTAAGAGCAAAGTTTATCAACCTCAACCACTATTTTCACAAAGACTTAAGAAAAAGGAAAATGATAAGCAATTTTTGAACTTTCTTGTTAAATTGAAAAATTTGCATATTAATTTATCCTTTGTTGAGGAAATAACCCAAATTCCCAACTATACTAAATTCTTAAAAGAATTGGGAAGATATATCTACTATCGAGTTAACTGAGAATTGTAGTTCCATAATCACAAATAATGTACCGACCAAATTAAAAGACCTAGGTAGATTTACTATTCCTTATACAATAGGAAATATGAGTTTCCTATGTGTTTGTGTGATTTAGGGGCTAGTATCAATTTAATTGCATTCTCTATTTTTAAGAAGTTAGTTTTGGAAGATGTTAACCTACTTCAATGGTTTTGCAATTGGATAACCAATCAATTAAGAAACCTTATGGCATAATTAAGGATGTTCTTGTTAAAGTGGATAAGTTCATTTTGCCTGCTGCTTTCGTGATTCTAGATTTTGCCTATGATGCTAATTGTCCATTAATTTTAGAAAGACCATTTATGCATACACGCATTGGTTGATGTGTATGAGAGAAATTTAATCCTAAAAGTGAAGGAGGATAGTGTTGATTATCACATGGATAAAGCATTAACATACCCCATGGATGACTATGTGTGCATGAAAGTAGATCTTATCGATGCTTGTGTATTAAAAGTATTAATTGTTGTAGATAAATAGGAAGTTAACCTGGAAACGGGAGTGCAAGAGGAACTAGAGCAAGGAAGTCAAAGGCCTGAGCTTTTGCATAAGAATAAGGAGCCATTGCCACCATCCATTGTACGTTAACCTAATATTGAATTGAAAGAATGTTCAAGCCATTTGGGTTATGCATTTCTTGGTTTTAATAGTACTTTACCTATAATAGTTTCTAATAAACTCACTAGAAGGCAGGAAAATTTATTGTTAGAAGTTGTGAGTAAAAGAATAAAGAGCCTAGACTAGCAAATATCTGATTTTAAGGGGATTAGTCCTAATGTAGTTATACATAGGATTCATATGGAGGATGAGTATCAACCTAAAACTGATAGGCAAAGAAGATTTAACCCCAATATGAAAGAGGTTGTTAAAAACATTATTAAGCTTCTTGATGCTGGGATTATATATACCATTGCAGATAGTGAATGGGTTAGTCCTATTCAATATGTACCCAAGAAAGGAGGCATGACTGTGGTTAGGAATGAAAATGGAGATTTAATTCCTACAAGAACTACCACTGGTTTAAGGGTATGGATTGACTATAGAAAATTAAATGCAGCAACTAGGAAGGATCACTTTCCTTTACCATTCATAGATTAAATGCTAGAGAGAATTATTGGTCACTCTTATTATCATTTGTTAGATGGTTTTTCAGGTTATTTTTAAATTTTTATCTACCCTAGTGACTGGGAGAAAACTACATTTACTTGCCTATATAGGACATTTTCCTATAGAAGGATGCCATTTGGGTTGTGTAATGCTCCAACTACCTTTCAAAGATGCATGACCTTTATTTGTAGGGATATGATAGAGGAAATCATGAAAATATTCATGGATGATTTTTCTTTTTATAGTGATTCTTTTAACTTGTGCTTACATAATTTGGATAAGGTCCTAGTTATATATGAGGAGACTAATTTTGTACTTAATTGGGAGAAATATCACTTCATGGTGGAGGAAGGTATAATGTTAGGCCATAAGATTTAGAGAAGGGGGATTGAAGTAGATAGGGCTAAGATCGAGTTGATAGAGAAATTACCTCCACCTTCTATTGTTAAGGGAGTGAGGTCATTTTTAGGACATGTTGGGTTTTATAAAATGTTTATAAAAAAAGTTTTATTTGATTGCAAAACCTTTAACTAACCATTTGGTTAAGGATGTGCCTTTTATTTTTTTGAGTGCATGAAATGAGGCTTTTGGAAGTTTAAAATAGGCCCTTATAAGTGCCCCCATAATTACTTCATCCGATTGGGGTATGCCTTTTGAGTTAATATGTGATGCTGGTGACCTAGCTATGGGATGTATGTTAGGATAACATCTAGATAAACATTTACATGTGATTTATTATGCTAGTCATACCTTATCAGGTCCTTAATTTAATTATACAACAACTAAAAAAAAGATGCTTGCTGTAGTATTTGCATGTGATAAGTTTAGATCTTACTTATTGGGATCTAAAGTTATTGTGTACATGGATCATACAACTCTTAGATATCTATTTGTTAAAAAAGATGCTAAACATCGTCTTACTCATTGGATTCTTCTATTACAAGAATTTGATATTGAGATAAGGGATAAGAAAGGTTCAAAAAATGTAATAGCTGATCACTTGTCGATGTTAGAAAATAATGAAGGACTTATAGGGTATGATGATAAAATAAATGAGACATTTCCTGAAGAGGCATTAATGTTAGTTGAGTATATCAATACACTTTGGTATGCAGATTTTGCTAACTTTATTATTATAGGAATTTTGCCAAATGACTTGACTTTTTAGCAAAAGAAAAATTTCTTTGTAGATGTTAAATACTATCTTTGGGAGGATCCTTACCTATTTAACATTTATGCAAATAGAGTCATATGATGGTGTGTAGGTGGGGAGAAGTATGTTGACATCTTGACCCATTGTCACTTAGCTCTCTATTCAGGTTATAATGGAAATACAAAGATGACTACTTGTGTACTTGAATGTGGGTTTTACTGGCCTACTTTGTTCTAAGATGCTAGGATATTTGTGGTTAATTGTGATAGATACCAAAGGGTTGGCAAAATAGGAAGAAAAGATAAGATAACTTTAACTAATATTTTAGAAGTAGAACTCTTTGACATTTAGGGAATTGACTTTATGAGTCCTTTTCCTACATCATTTGGGCAGAACTACATCTTAGTTGGAGTAGATTACATGTCTAAGTGGATGGAGGCCAATGAAACATCAACAAATGATTCAAAGGTAGTAGTAAAATTTTTGAAGAAGCTTTTCTCACGGTTTGGAGTGCCTCGAGCAATAATAAGTGATGGAGGTACGCATTTTATAAATTGATCTTTTGCCTCTTTGTTGCATAAATATATGGTGTATCATAAGGTGGCAACACCTTATCACCCATAAACTAATGGTCAAGTTGAGGTATCTAATAGGGAATTGAAATGAATTCTTGAAAAAATAGCTTATAATTCAAGAAAAGATTGGGCGCATAAATTGGATGATGCTCTTTGGGCATATCATACTACTTTCAAAACACCCATTGGTATGTCACTGTATAGGTTAGCATTTGGTAAATCATGTCATTTGTCTATTGAGTTAGAGCAAAAAACATTTTGGGCAATTAGAGCTTTGAACTATGATTCAAAAGAGGCTACTATTAAGAGGCGGTTATAATTGAGTTAACTAGATGAGCTACGCCTTAGTTCTTATGAGAATGCAAGAATATATATAGAGAGAACTAAGAAATGGCATGATGCATATATATGATATAAAAATTTTCAAGTGGGGAAAAAAGTACTTTTATTTAATTCAAAGATAAAGTTATTTCCTGGAAAGCTGAGGTCTTATTGGAGTGGGCTATTTGAGGTGAATTAGGTTATTGACCATGGGTATTTGGAGCTTAGAAATGCTAAAGGTGAATTGTTTAAGGAAAATGGTCAGAGATGTAAGGTGTATTTAGAGGGAACTTATAGTGATAGAGAGGTATCTAGTATCTCTCTATGTTTGGTGGGAGAAAATGTTTAATTAATATTTTTATTTCTATTAATTATTTATTTGTATGTTCATTTTATGATTCTATCTAATTAATTTCATGTGTTCCATATGGTTGATGTGTCTTTAGGTATACTTCCATAGTTTACATATGAGGAGTTCTAAAAGGTTTTAAGCTTTTGATTGAAAATTGGTTTCTATTACGGGCACAACCTTATTCACGAGCGCGATAGTTCAAGGGGAATTTTAAGAGTTTCTTCTATCGTGAGCGCGACATATGTTGCTGGCATGACTACTTATGAATTTGAATTTTTTTGGGTGTTTTATAACCATTGCAAGGGTTATATATCCTCCACAAATTGATTTTTAAGACCTTGAAACCCTACTTTCAGCCACTTTTTAGATCTTCTTCTCTAGCATTCTTTCTCTCCTTATTTTCTTTGAGTTTTTATTTCTCTTTTCTGGGTTTGTCCTTGTGTGTTGTTAAATTTTAGTGGGATTTTCGGATAGGTGTTATTATTAAAGCTATGATTTGCCAAAAAGTCTATGGGGACTAAGGAGAAGAGGACTGGTGCTGGATCTTCTCCTCAAGCTCCAGCCACTACATTCTTGCAAGATAAGTATGATTGTCCTTTTTCACTTTTCTCTGATGATAAAGGTAAAAAATTCCAGTTTTTTTCTAAAAAGCCTATTATAGGTTCTTGGAATTTTGATTTTAAATTGTGAAAGACTTTAGGTATTGAAAGTGAAATAAACAAATATTTGAAATACATGAAATGGGAGAAATTTGTTACATTAGATTTGCTTGTTATAAGGGATTGGGCTTTAGATTTTTTTATGACTTTAACGTATATGGATGATAGAAAAATAAGCATGCCATTGAATATGTGTTTGGTTTTGAGGGCATGCATGCTTGGTTTGGATTTCCTTTGAATGGTACTCAATATATTCCATATCATTTTGTTGTGATACATGGAAGAAATTAACTGACATTGCTCATTTTGATACAAAAAATTCCACTAATCTGTTAATTAAGAAAGAGGCTATTTTATTGTTGCATAATTACCTATGCCAAGCTTTGTTTAGGAGAGTGGAGAGTAACAAAATGCAAGTTAAAGATTTATATATGGTGTCCTTAGTGCTAAGTAAGAAAATTTCCTATTCTATCTCTTTTATCTTTGATGGATTGTATAATGCATCTGTTGCTAAGACCAAGTCTATAAGAATTAGGCAAATGGTTACTGGTATTGTTTTAGGTTATTTGGGAAATTGAATGGTTTTGTAATTGCTAAGGATAAGAACCTTGCCATGCTTGATGTTACCTTTTTAAGGAGTTCTAACTTGGTGTTTTTTTCTATTGATGAGCGAAATAGGAAATCTAGTTTGGGTAAGGGCCAATTACCTTCTATATCTGTTGGTGTTAGGATAGTGTGGAGTCGAATGAAAAAGATGCTTAGAATGCTGGGAAGTTCGATTATGATAATGGTGAGGGTATCATTGCAGCAGGTTGGAAGCAGGTGTTGACATAGTTGGATGACATAGAAGAGTCCAACCATCATTTGGTTCCCAAGGTTCACGTAATAGAGGCTATAGTGCGGGCGGTGAACATGAGCCGTCAAAGCTTAAGTAGGAAATTGTTGTCATTTTTCAAGCAAAACAATGTGGAGTTTAGCCCTTCTCTTTTGAATTCTCCAAGTGGGGCTTTTTAAAGGCCATTTCTCTTTACTCTATTTCATTTTATTTTATTTATTTGTGTGTTTTGTTGTTGCTTTTTTATGTTATTTATGAGTGTTTTCTTACCCAATGAGGATATTGTGTCCTTTAAGTGAGGAGGAGTGTTAACTTTTAGCTATTTACTTTTAGGTTGTGTTAGTTTATGTGTTTATTATAGAGCCTTTACCTTTTGATAAATACTTAGTGGCATGTATGAGGTTACTTTCATGTTGAGATTTTGAGTCTAGTTGATGAAATCCCTAGGCAATGTTAAGGATTACTTATTTTGGTATGTGTGTGCTTCTATAGATGGTCATGCTTAGATAAAGTATATGGGTTTACAGTTTCTTTTAAGTTATGTTTCTTTATGTGTGTATTTTAGTTTGGTTAAATGAAACATTGTGTAAAGTTATTTTATACTTCACCAATGTGAGTTTTGAGCTTGAATTATGAGAATATTATGTTTTTGTGGAGAGAATTTCCTCTTATGCTTATTGCTCTATAACTTGTGTTGAGTAAGCTTTGAAATTACATATAGTATGAAATATGCATGGAAAGTGATAAAGGCACTTAAATAACCCATTTTAACTTACTTAAATAAACTACTTTTTTTTTGACTTTAGGTAGCCAATTTTAAGCCATTAGCCATTTTTCTTGTTTGATAAGCACATTTTTAGCCATAATCCTTTTTGGATGATTAACTTTTCTTTTAGTACCCTTTTTGTGGGAATATTAGTGTTGTTATGTCATTTAGGATAAGTTTATTTTAATTATAAGCATGATATTAGCTTTACCCTTTTACTTATAAGTCCACTAGAGCAAAAGAAAGAAAAAAAAAGAAAAAAAAACAATGAGTTTATTGCATTTAAAAAAAAGAGTAAAGAAAATCAAGAGAAGAAAGGAAATAAATGAGAAGAGAAAAAGCTTTGAAAAACACTAGTGGAAGTTGAGGACATTTATAAGGAGATTTGAAAGTTAGGCTATAAAATTTTATGTATCATGCTATGTTTTTTATTATAAGTCTCATGTGACATAGTAATTGCTCTCCTTTTCCACATCATTGAGCTACTTAACCAAATACTCCTACCTATAACCTAAGCCAAGTTACAACCCTTTATAAGACCCTTTTGATTTTATGTATTATTTTATGCTAGTAGTGGAGATTTTTACTTAATACAAGCTTATGGTATGTAATGGTGTAAGAGGAAATGAGAGTGAAACACTAGTCATTAAAAATTTGAGTGGTGTGAGGTTAATTGATTGAGAGAATGACTCTACACTCTATAAGTTTTCCATGCTAAATACATGTTGTAAGAAATGTGGTTTTAAAGATGTATATATTTTTGTACTTTGTGCTCTCATGATTTTCTAATTAGGTGTACATGGATATTCAAACTTGGTTGTTCATGATATTGCCTAGGCATTTGTTGACATAGACTAGAGAATATCAAGATGAAGGTTCTTTCATTTGTTATTAAGTATATTTTTAGTCATGAGGAGCTCTATGTTAGTGTTTTTGTTTTAGTTTTATATTCTTACATTTTCATTTTTGCTTGGGGATAAAAAAAGGTTTAAGTGTGGGAAATTAATGTGTGTTGGATAGTATGTGTCAAGATAGTATTTTAGGTTTTAATTTTGTTAAGTAAATGTTTGATTTTAAGTTATTTTATGTGTAAAATGTGGTATCTTTTATGTTTTGTGTGTGTTTGTATGTGTGTCGGAGTAAAGATGTGGAAAATAAGGAAAATAAGGCAGACAAGACCAAGTTAAAGAGTTGCTATCGCGAATGCGATGATGGTCACAAATGGGACATAGCAAGGTAGTAGGAAGAGGGCAGAAACTAGGAGAAAAGTCAATAGTTGGAGGTTCATGTTCTGTCATGAGCGCAATAGGGGTCATAGGCGCGATAAAAGTATCCATTGGAATAGTTTTTTTTGAAAAGATGCTTTAAGCTTTATGAATTTTCACCAAGGATGATGATTTTCTTTAAAGGCACTTGAAGAGGCATATCACTTGAAATGGTTTAAAAGGAAAAGCAAGGTTGTTTGAAGGGAGATTTCTTTTTGAAGAAACAAAATTTTTATCTTTGATATTGGAACAATTTAGAAATTCTTTGTTTTAGTTTTATCTTTTGAGAAAAAGATAAGAAAGAAGGAGAAGAATCATTTAGTGATAAAAAAGGGTTGATAGATTTCTTATTGTGATCTTTCATTTATTTATTTTTCTTTTTTGTAATTAATTGAATGATCCTTTGAAACTTGAACAATGATATTACTATCTCAATCATTTATATAAATAGTCTTTTATTGCTGAAATTGACTATTAATACCTTTGTATGATCATTGTAAGAGATAGTGTAGTTGAGAGATGCATTCTTTCATATAGCTAATAGTAATTCATTATCTAAGCATTGCTTGAGAGATCAAGACTTAAGGATAATTGCTATAGGTTTGTAATTAATCTTGAAATATGCATTTATAACACTCTAATTTATTAATGAGAATTAAAGGTTAGAATTATAATTGCATGTTTTAGGCACTGTAGTTCATGTCGAGAGAGTGAGTTCGAACTTTATTCCAATTTGGCTTGTAATAGAAGATTATACTTTATCAAGAAGAACATTATCTAGTTGCATATTCATTAATTCATTTTAATTTTAATTGTCTTCCTTGATTACTAATAACTTAGGTTTAACTAGTCATTTAACAACATTGTAGTATTAGTAGTGGAATTTTACCATCTGAAAAGTGAGCGTTATAAACAAGATTAAAAGTAAGTAGTAGTGTGCAATAATCAATCTAGTTCTCGTACGAACAATATCTTAAGTACTAATCAGTAAACCTTGCACTGGAAAATTCAGGACAACAACATAAGGAAAATAAAAATAAAATAAATACATGCTATAACTTATATACATCAAAATGTCCAAAAGTTTTCAAAACGCCCTAAATACAAAATAGTGAGACTACTGAAATAGGCCTTGTCCTCTATGGTAGGTTGGTCGATATGGAGGATAAAAAGTTGGAGGTCTGGAAGGTCTAGCTAGTGCCACTACTTGTGGTGTTGTTGGTGGCCGCTCTTTCTACTCCCTGAATATGAACTGAAACCCTAGCAGTGTAGCTGAAAGTGGCTAAAGGATTTGTGCTATCATCTTAGCTAAGTGCTCTGAACTTTGTCCTACCTCAATGATTGTTTTGGAATGTTGCTCCAGGTATCTCATCAGGTTATTCCTCAAATCCTTAATGTATCTCATGAGCTTCTCATCTATCTCCCTCTAGGAACCTCAGTCTTAATACGACCTCCCTGCTCTCGGATCTGGGTGAGCAACTCATCGATTGCCTATAGGGTCACCTCAAATCTCACCTCTGTAGCCACTAAATTAGCTTTGATACCCTGCACCATAGTCTGTAAGGACTAACCATGTCAGCAATGCCTATAAAGTCTGATTGTGCCTTTTGACAGTCTCTTTTATAGTAGATAACCTCCTCAAGATATCATCGGACAAAGGAATTTATGTTAGCTGCCCTAGTGGTTAATGCGGAACCCTAGGATCTAAAAGAATCTCAAACCCCAAATCAATTTAGTTATTCATATGCTTAACTTAAACAGATACTTTAAACTTTAGTCCTAAAGGAAATTAAAACCTAAAGCAAAAACAAAAAAGAATAGAACTACACAAGATGATACTTGGATAATCCTAATTCTTGAAACAACATCAAAGCAAGAACACTCACCTTTAAAGATGCAATTCATGTAGGAATCAATTCAATGTCATTAATCAAAACTCAACCAACTGTCCAATGACAACAATTACAGAGTATTTATAAGCAGAAAAATTAAACTAGAGTCATTAGGATAATGGGCTAGGTTAATTTAACCCTTAATCCTACCTAGAATAGAATAACTTAAGAACAAATGAATAGGACACCTGCAAGGCCCAATTCATAACCCTAAAACTAATCACACCTAGCTTTAAATAATATCTTACACAAGGCCCAAAACAAGACTTAAAATAAACCCATAATTAAATGTTGCACATGCATTGCACATGCTAGGTGTCACATGAGATGCACATGCACGTGGTACATTCTTGGCAAATGACTTTGCACATGTTTAACACATGCCAAAGGCATATGTTCGGCACATGACATGTCACATGACTTGCACATGCCAACTTGATTCTTTATGAAACTTGGCCCATAACTTTTCTTTATAGTCCACCTTGATTCCAAGCAAGTGTACCATTCTCAAGCTTTGTTAAACTCCTCCAAGTTTGCCCTCCATGAAGCCAGATTCGACATTGCAATTAAGGTCTTGATCATGCTCATAAATGGTGTCGCACTAGCAATAGAAGACTTCTTCCCGAACGAACAATTGCATAAATGCTTGCAACTTGTCCTTAATCTTCCTAGCTTTACTCCTTGTAATTTGTCTAATTAAAAACTTCAATGGATCCTTCTATTTGTCCATATGTTCAAGGTTATCTACATCATTCCCTCATTCATCAAAGAGATTCATCCTCAAATCTACATCCATATCAAAAGGAGACAAATCAAAAAAACATTAAAAGTATCAAAGACTTGATACTCACCAGGTAGATAAATCTTATATGTATTATCATTAATCTTTTCCATAACTTAAAAAGAACCATCTCCTTTTACATCTAACTTATTCTTCCTTTGATTTGGGAACCTTTCTTTCCTCATGTGTACCTAAGCCCAATCACCTGGTTCAAACAATATCTTCTTACACCTTTTGTTGGCTTGTTTAGCATAAGTTTTGTTCCTTTTCTCAATTTAGGCATGAGTGTTCTCATGAATAGATCTAACAATTTCAGCATTTTTCTGTCCATTTAAATTAGATATCTAATGCAAAGGTAAAGGTGTTAAATCTAAAGGAGTTAAACGATTAAAACCATAAACAACTTCAAATGGAGAAAAACCTGTAGAAGAATGAATAGTGCGACTATATGCAAATTCAATCAATGGTAAACACTCTTCACAAGTTTTTAAATTTTTACCAACAATAGAACGTAATAATGTTCCTAAAGTCCTATTGACTAGTTCAATTTTTTCGTTAGTCTGGGGATGACAAGTAGTTGAAAACAACAATTTAGTCCCTATCTTTTCCCACAAATTTTTCCAAAAGTAGCTTAAGAACTTTACATCTTTATCAGACACAATTGTTCTAGGTATGCCATGCAATCATACAATATCCCTAAAAAAAACAACAACATTTGTAGTATCATTAGTTTTATGGCAAGGAATGAAATGTGCCATTTTACTAAACCTATCAACTAAAATAAATATGTTGTATCTACCTCTTTTTTTTCCTAGGTAAACCTAACACAAAATCTATTGATATGTTAACCCAAGGTTTATTAGGAATAAGCAAAGGAGTATACAACCCATATGGTTAAACTTTAGATTTAGCCGGCTTATATGCAATGCTTTTCTCATATATTCTTTCAACATCTCTTCGCATGTGAGGCCAATAAAAATGTTCATGCAATACATCTAAAGTTTTGAGCACACCAAAATGTCCCTTCAAACCTTCATATTGTGTTTCACATACAAGAAATTCTCTTAAGGAACATACAGGCATAATAATTTACCTTCCTTAAATAAGTATCCATCATGCCTATAAAATTTATGAAATGCAACATGCTTACACATATTGAACACATTACCAAAATCAGAATCAATAGCATACATATCCTTAATGTACTTGAATCCTAATAATAAGAACCTAAAGTAGAGATTAAGGAATATCTTCTTGAAAGTGCATCGGCTACCACATTTTCCTTACCTTTCTTATAATGGATCACATATGGGAATGTATCCACAAATTCCATCTATTTTGAATGTCGTTTGTTTAGCTTACTTTGAGACTTCAAATGTTTGAGTGATTTATGGTCAGTTTAGATCACAAATTCTCTTGGCAATAGATAATGTTGCTAAACCTCCAAAGCCCTCACCAAAGCATAGAACTCTTTGTCATAGGTGGAATATATCAATTTAGCCCATTAAGCTTTTCATTGAAATATACAATTGGCTTCCTTTCCTACATCAAAACAGCACAAATACCAATCCCGAAAACATCACATTTGATTTCACAAGCTTTATCAAAATCAGACAAACTTAAAACATGAGTAGTATATAACTTTTCCTTAAGTAACTTAAAAACATTTTCCTAATTCTTACTCCACTCAAAAGGTACATCATTTTTAACAATTTCAGTTAATGAAGCAACAATAGTACTTAAGTCTTTCACAAACCTCTTATAGAAACTAACAAGTCTATGAAAACTTCTAACCTCACTAACTGATTTAGGTGTAGGCTAACCTTTTCATCATCCACCTTTATATCTTTGACCGAAATCACAAATCCTAAGAATTTTAGTTTATCACTACAAAAGGTACATTTATTCACATTTGCATAATACTTTTCTTTCCTTAGTACTTCTAGTGTAGCCTTAATATGATCTATATGCTCATCTAAAGATATGCTATAAATGAGTATATCATCAAAATAGACAAACATAAATTTACAAAGGAAATCATGCAAAATATGGTTTATTGCATTAGTTAGTCTAAAAGGCATACTAGCCATTCATACAAACCATACTTCATTTTAAAAGTTGTTTTCAATTCATCCCCTAATTTTATCCTAACTTGATAATATCCACTTTTAATATCAATTTTATTAAAATAACACGCACCATGTAATTCATCTAACATGTCATTAAGTTTAAAAATAGGATGTCTATGCTTTATAGTGATTTTTTTTATTGCATGACAATTAATACACATTTTTTAAGTCCCATCCTTTTTTGGCATAAGTAATACAGGAATAGCATAAGGACTAAAACTCTCTTTTATCTGCCCAGTTTTTAGTAACTCATCAACTTGCCTTTGAAGTTCCTTTATCTCCTCAGGATTACTTCAATAGGTTGGCCAATTTGGAATGGTTGCTCATGGAATGAAGTCAATCTGACGCTCAATCCCTCTCAAAGGTGGTAACCCTTTTGGAATTTTCTCGAGAAAGACATCATCGAATTCTTGCAACAGAGAGACAACACCACTAAGAAGATCAGGGTTAAGGTTAGTCAAATTTAATAAGTTCTCTTTGAACCAAAGTATTAAGAGAAATTTTCTTGACTTAACAACTCTTTTGATATCTTTCTATTTTGCATAAAAAGAATTTTATTTCTCTCTCTATTCGTTGTAGCGCTCACGATGTGTGTCATATCCATGACATAAGACATTCCATCATTACTTTTCTCTCCTATGCAACTCTTTTTTTCTTACCTACATAGTCACTCACCAGTGGGCCATATTTTTTCTTTTCTCTCTTGGCCTCGTATCTCTCATTTTCTTTTGTTTTTTAGCCTTACTATCCTTTTCCCCTTTAAGTGACCTTTGAAGCTTCAATTACTCCTAATGCACTTCTTTAGGTGTCAAAGAAGCTCAAGTGATATTTTTTCCATTCATTTTAAATGAATACCTATTCTTGCACCCATCATGTATGATCCTTCTATCAAATTGCCAAGGTTTCCCAAGTAACATATGCCCAGCATGCATAGGTACAACATGACAAATCACCTCATCATGATATTTACCAATAGAAGAAGCAATCATAACCTACTTTGTGACCCTTACTTCTCCACAATCATTCAACCATTGTAGTTTATAAGGTTTAAGGTGTGTCATTCATTTCAATCCTAACTTGTTAACTAGTGTAGCACTAGCAACATTAGTACAACTACCCCCATCAATAATTAATTTGTACACCTTGTTCTTCACCTTACATCTAGTATGAAAAATATTTTCTCTTTGATCATCATTTGTCTTTTCCTTAAATTGTAAGTTCAAAGCATGCCTAACTACAAATGACTCTCTATGTTCAGCAAATTCAATTTCTTCATCAGAGGCATCAAACTAAACTAGGCATAGACTCAAACTCACTCTCATGATCACACTTAATTTATCCATTTTCTATAACTAGCATATCCATTTTATTAGGATATTAAGATGCAATATGCCTTACTCTTAAGCATCTAAAATATTTAATATCTTTATCCTTAGCATTAGAAGGGGTTACGTTAGAAGTACCTTTTTGTTCAATTTTACCAACTTTGTTATCTTTGAATTTATCCTTTGCATTAGAAGACTTCTGGGTAGCATTTTTGTCTCTGTGGTTCCATCTCGAATTCTATTGTGTTGTGAAACCCGAAGTGTTACTTCTACATCCCTTTTACTTCAATTGTCTTTCCACCTTCATAGCCATATTTACTAGCTCTTCCATGTCAATGAAATGCTATAACTCCACTACATTGTCTACCCCCTATTCAGACCACTTAGAAATTGAATCATCACTGACTCTTCTTTTTCCTCTAGGTTGGCCTTAATCATTAACATTTTCATCTCTTTATGGTAATCTTCTACCGATCTAGATCTTTAAGTGAGCCTATGTAATTGTTGATGTACTTCTTTGTAATGATAACTAGCATAAACCTCTTCTTTATAATTCTTTTCATCTCTTCCTAATTAGCAATTGGAAATTCTTCATTCCTGCATAATCAAAAAACTCTATAACAGCTAATCTACCCTTCTTATCTTCAGAGTAGTTGTGGCATCCAAAAATCATCTCCACTTTCCTATCCCACTTAAAAAATTCTTCAATATTATTTTTACCTTGGAAAGGTGGAATATTTTTTTTGATGGCATTCATGTTGCTATCCCTTCTTTCTTACCCTTTTCCTCTTCCCCTTACTTAACATACATCTTCTTCTTCTTCCAAGCCATGAAGCTCAACATTCACAGTATAATTAATCCATCTACCTTTCCTTACTATACTTCTAGAATTACTAGTTGTGCTTGCTTTTATCCTTTTCAATCTATCATTTATACTTCCCATATCCCATATAAACTTCTCAAAAGTTCCATCATTGCCTATACTGAATAAGCTCATTCTTCAAGGTATATTCTTTTCTTGTTAGATTATTCAATCATTGTATAATCCTGTAAAAATGCTAGATAAAACCTTACAAATACTCCCCCATATGTTTACACTTAAGTTATGTCACTCCTCTTATGTTTCACACAATAAATGCTTTTACCCTCTTGAATATCCTCACACTCTCTTGCCTTTTCTAGTCTTTTTCTCAACTATAGAGTTATTCTTTAGAATTAGATTATAATCTAAGCAAATCTTGAGTAAGGAATGCAGGAAAACTTAGTAACACAAAAAAATAAGGTAGTACATAATTCTAGCGAAAAACTACCAATATCACGAGCATGATAGCAAAGAATTATCGCAATGTGTTATGAGCTCAACTATGGTTAGAATTACGATAAACACGAAAAGTCGCAACAAAACTCAAAAAAAAAATTTCAGATGGTACACACTACATGAAGAAAAGTTATGTAACTGATTTTTTTATGTGTGAATGAGTAAGAAGAAATAAATTATCACTCAATCAATGTTTACAAAGGCAAAAGCAAGCAATTAAATAAAAGAAAACTAAGAATGCAAAGAAAGAAAAAATTAAAAATAAGTATCGTGGATTTGGCTCTTTATAAGGAAGAAACAAAACTAGAATCCTAAATTAATCTAAATTGACCCATGCTAGCTCTAACTAGTTTTGAAAAGAAAACCAAAAAACATGTTGGATTGCAAGTCTTTTTCTTTCAACTGAATTTTTGATATTTAAAATTTTGATATAACAGTATTAACGAATTTTTTCTTTTTCTTTAAATAAAATTTGGATGAACAGTACCTGTGAACAATACACATGAATTTTTTTTTGTCATGCAATATTTAGCATAAACATGTTTATAAGAAAAGATAAAAACTGATAGTTTTAAATAACAACCTTAAGCTCTGATACCAAATGATGTGGAACCCTAGGATCTACAAGAATCCTAAACCCCAAATCAATCAAGTTATTTATATACTTAACATTGTAATTCAAATAATAAATACTTTAAACTTTAATTCCAAATAAAATTAAAACTTAAAGATAAAACAAAGAAGAGTAAAACTACACAAAATGATACTTGAATAACCCTAATTCTTTAAGCAACATCAAAGCAAGAACACTTACCTTGAAAGATGAAATTCATGTAGGAATCAATTTAATGTCATTAATAAAAAATCAACAAGCCATCCAATGACAATAATTACAAAGTATTTATAAGCAAAAAAAAAAAACTAACCTAGAGTCATTAGGATAATAGGCTAGGTTAATTTAACCCCTAATCCTACATAGAATAGAATAACTTAAGATAAAATGAATGGACCACCTAGAAGGCCTAATTCATAACCCTAAAACTAATCACACTTAGCTTTGAAAATGTCTTACACAAGGCCTAAAATAAGCCAAACATAAAATAAACCCATAATTAAATATTACACATGCATTGTACATGTTAGGTGCCACATGAGATGCATATGCACATGGTACATGCTTGGCATATGACTTTGCACATGTTTAACACATGTCTAAGGCATATGTTTGGAATATGAATTGCATATACCAACTTGATTCTTCATGAAACATGGCTTATAACTTTTCTTCATGGTCCACCTTGATTCCAAATAAGTGTACCATCTTCAAGATCTATTGAACTCCTTAAAGTTTACCTTGTATAAAGCTAGATTTGACATTACAATTAAGGTCTCGATTGCGCTTGTGAAGGGATCACACTCGTGATAGAAGAATTATTCCTCAATGAATGATTGCATAAATGCTTGCAACTTATCCTTAATCTTCTTGTCTCTACTCCTTGTGATTGGTCCATTTGAAAACTTTAATAGATCCTTTTATTTATTCATATATTCAAGGATATCTACATCGGTGGTGGAGCTATGGATGTGGATACCTTAAGGCACCCAGATGGTAGAGGAGGAGTGGAAATGGATGCCTCTGGATGTTCGTATGGCTAGAAATTATCAGTATCTGATTAGTGATCTATGATGCATTGGAGAAGTGGGTGACCTGCTAAAAAGCTCTTCCAGGTTAAGCTGTATATCTATCTCATAATCTGGATCTACATCACCCCTTTGTGGCTCGTATGGCTCCTCCTGTGTATCCTGCTGTGTTGCCGATGCTGGAGGTGCCTGAGGTGGTTGAAGCTACTAAGCCTGACCCTGATCATCTCCCTTTGTAGTGGATTTAGGACTATAAGCTCTAAGCTATAACTCTCTCTAGTTTTTGGGATAGTCAGCAATCTGTACTGGCCCTTCTGACATTGTGTCGATTCTACCATCCTAATGATGAGAGCAGCCTGCATATCAATAAATATATCATCCTACAGTAGGCAACCAAATGTCTGCTCATCTACCCCTATAGCTAAAAGCAGTAGAGTGACTACACCTCCAATGCATATCTGAGTAGTAGGTTAGGTGGCGACTTTAAGCAGGGAAGCAATGATCTTATGCATAATGTCAACCCTCATGTGCACATGCATCACCTATAGTGCTCTTTGATGTGTTCGAATGGTACATATTAACCAACCAAGGATTGCTGGTGCGGCCTAAATATGATGTGGATAATAATCGTTGGATATATCGATAGGCCTTAGTAGCCAACATAATGCTCTTTGCCTTGTTCGACTGGTATATAGCTCTCAAAAGGCTGATGGCTACCCATCATGCCTGATCAACTATCCTTTAAAGGGTCAAAACTTTTGGCCCTACTGGAAAACTTATGGCCTCTGTGAATCATCAGCATGTAATGCTGTAGTGAATACCTCCTACCAAAAATTAGACTACCCTTCCTCGATGTCTGACCTATAATAGCCCTCGTACTCTGGAGTGATGAGAAATTCTCTACTCACATTTGAATAAATTTGAATGGTCAGAGTAAAGAACGTTGTCCATCATACTGTGGCTAGTAGCCCATCGACCTCTTCAGTTAACTCTACAGTCTGAAGAAATTGCCTAGATAATAAGCTACTAGGTTTGAACTAGACCCAGGATAAGGCCCTATATCTATCAGCTTGTCGAGGAGTCATATATGCTAGTGTGGATGGAGACAGTGTGGCATGAGCATCTCTGCATGGAATCCTACAAAAATTAAGTGTTAGCTTCATATCGTTGACTCTAGACCCATTATTGGGCAATCTAGTAGGCATGCATGATAAATGAGGCAAAATATACATTTAACAATTTACAGAATTCTAACAAAAAATCTTATAGCATTTTGACTAGGAATGTGCCTGCCCCCTATATGAGAAAACCATTTTAAAAAATCCATAGGCCATCATTAGCCACCAAGCAATTTAGTTCAAGTTATCGACATGCTAAATCGAAATTATTCTTAACTATGTTAGTGCGATTGTCGGTTTCTCAATGGGTTTTAAGGTACAAATCTAAGTAAAACTATAACTACAAATAGTGTTATTTACATGCTCATATTTAAATTCTTACTCTTCAAACTATAGTGTCAAGCAATAACAAAGTTCACAAGTTCAAGTTTAACTCCTATACGCTTGTACATGACTGAACTACAAGGTATTTCATAAATAATAAATCATGCAACCTAAACATAGCAAAATTATTATAATACATTTAATGTATGAACAACATAAGTAAAGAGGAAAGAGGTAAGGGAACACTTTGTTGAAGTATAGAATATGGAGAAATAAAAATCAAGAAAAAATTAGACTATATACTATCCTGATGTACACATTGATTCTCGATGAATTTTGATACAAATGGTATGAAAAGTGAGAAGAACCGAGAGGAAAGCTATAGAAATCACAAATGGCAATTATGGTGAAATAATAAAGAAGAAGATGAAGAAGAAGAAGAAAGACCGTTTTTATTTTTTAAATTTTTGAGTGATAGATGGGTTAGCCATCTGTCGCTAGCGATAGATGGCCACCTCATATGTCCCATCTGCCATAGCTTTTTCACCTTTTTCAATTTTTCCTTTCCTTTATTATTATTCTTTTATTTATTTATTTTAATTTTTGTTTTTCACTTTAGCACATTATTTGTTATCATACATCTAATTTTTTTTATCTCATTTATTATATAAATGCCCATTGACTCATTTACATAGATACATCATATAAATTATCTCCTTATTATATACACTATTTATTTTTAATTATATATACTCCCTGAAAATCCTAGTACTCCCTAAAATTTTGGGTGCCCTTTGAATTTTTGAACTTTTCACGTTTAGAATCCTTCAAAGCTTTCACATTGGCCATAGGTCTTTTGGGTTTCCTATAAATTAAAAATAAGGAAGGATGCAAAAATATGCACATGCAATAGATGGGACATGCACAAAAAATGGATTTGGGCAGTCCAAAGGTGACAGACGGGCTCACCATGGCTCACTTCTAGAGGGACTGCCGTCTGTCATTCATTTTTTATAAATAGTGAAAAAATGTTTTGGTCTTTGTGCTTTTTAACCTTCCCTTTTTCCAAAAAGCTTCTTGCTAAGTATTCCTTTTTTCTCTCCCATTTCTATTTCAATTATTGTTCTTCAATTTTGTTTTACTTTTCTTCATATTTTTTTCATTTAAATTACTTGAGAATTACTATTATGTCAACCTCTACCCTTGCAAAATTACACTAATTACTGGATGACATGAGAACTTGAGAGGACCCACTTTTGGCTCCACATTCCAACTTGAGATTCTTAAGGAGAGTGCCATATGATAGGAACTTGATCTTTGTTGCCATTTAGTACTGGGACCCAAGGTTCTATGTGTTTAGGTTCACACATTAGGAGTTATGCCCTTTACTTTAGCAGTTTGTTGAGATACTTTGTGTGAAGTTTGCACCTGGTACTCGATCATGTCTGCCTTCTATTGTTCCTAACTACCCTAGAGTGGTAGTTCATGCCTTGGGTATCCTTCATTTTGAAGCTAGAGGCTTAGTATCTTAAAGAAGGACCTTTTCATTGGAGCCATTGATTGATATTCTAGCTAACTTTGATGATGTCGCCTACCTTTCAATCTAGCACCATTTTGACTTATTATTTTGCTTGATGCTTGCTTGTGCATTCAGATGATCTTATGATTGGGGATTACAAATTATTCAGTGTCATGGACAATGTGCATAAGGGGCATAACCTATTTCCATTGATTATGATAGAGACTATTCTTGGCTTGGATATTGTTCGAAATGACCTTGTTACTTGCTTTACTAGTATAGTCCCTTATTGTTTTAGGTATGTCATTGCTTTAAAGGTAGTGCACCCCTTATGGGTTTTTACACTAGTTGTTCTTGTTGGAAAATGTATCCTTTCGAATTTTCATGTATTTCTTTGCTTTATTTTTGCTTGAGATGAATCTAACTCGCCCCAATGGCTTTTTTCCTTTTTTATTAATAATGTTTTTGAATACATGTATGGCATTTCTTTTCAATTTCAGTACACATGATCATTATTCAACATTGTCTCAATAACACATATTACTTAATTTAGAAAATAAATCTTTAAAACATTATAACTCCTACCATTAATAAGCTCTTTTGGCTTTTATTAATTGATTATTTTCTCTCAGCCTCTAATTTTTTCCCAGTATACCTTTTTTTAGTTTTCACCCTGGCGAGGTATCCAATTTTAACAAGACCATCATTTTTTTAATTTTTGAACCGTAGAGCTTTCTTTCTTTTCTTTTTCTCTTTTTAATCTTAGCCATGAAACCTCTTTAACCTATCTACATTTATCAGCTCACTAAATTTATTGCCATCGCTATTTGAAAAAATGGCAACTCTTTAATGGCCCAAATACCAAGTTAGTTGAAAATAATATATTTGAATGGTGAATAGTGACATCGAGGTGAATAATATCTTTAGCAGTCAAAATATATTTTATTTGATCATTGCAAAGAGCATGTCAGCAGAAGTTCATGGATCAAATAAATGTTTTTTTTTGGATCTCAAAAAGGCATTAGGAAGTTAAGTCACTCCTAAATTTGGAATATGACTAGTTTAACCTAGTTTGTCGAAACCATAAATATATATTATGAACCTCAGAAAAATAATTCGACAATATGGACATGCTCGTATTGATAGGTAGAATTATATGGTAATGAAAAATTAATTTTTTGGTGACTTTAAAAATTGAATTATCGGACTGGTAAAAGTGAATCAGGTAAAAAAAAATAATCTCTGATTGACTCAAAAATATTCATAGAGCCTAATGAATATATTTTGAAAATTATAGAAGTATTTTTAGGAAGGTTTGAACTCAAGAAGTAAGAGAAAAATAATAATTTCAATTTAAATAGTAATTGGTTAACCGTAAATTTTGTCGAAGCTTTAAAAATAGTAAATGATCTTTGAAAATTGCAAGAAGTTATAGTTAGGATCTAATTAGTATTTAGAATTATTTGATAGTAAGAAAGTAATTTTAAGGTAACACCAAAAATTTGCTAATCAGATCGGTTTGGGTGAACTGGATCGAAAATGAACTTTGATTGGGCTGAAATTTTTCATAGAGGCTTAATTTATTATTTTAAGAATTATAAAATTAATTTTGAGTGAATTAAAGGTTGGAAAGAGAGAGAAATAATTTAGAGTACATTAAATGGGTTTAAAAATCAAATTAGGCTTGATTAGGCCCAACTACTTTGGTTGAACCAAGCTTAGCTCAAAATAGTCCTATATAGGGCTAAAAAATCTGCAATTTTCCAGAGGATTCACCAAGCTTCTCCCTCTCTCCCATTTCTCCTTCTTGGCCAAATTGGCCATTCTACCTTTCAAAAATTTCTTTATTTTCTCTCTCTAAATCTTTTACCAAATTCCACTCTCCTAAGCAAATCAAGGCCTCTCTTCCATATGGTGATCATATCTAAGCTCAATTTAAAATAATTGAAGCAAAAAATCAAGATTTATTAAGTTATGTATCAAAAATAAGGTATGAGAAATCAAGCTCTATAAGTTGATTTAAAGGTTTATATAGATAGATTAAGGTATGTAGAACTCATTTATGATGTTAGATTTATTTTTGGAGCAAAGAAAATGATGGTTTTATATCTTTACATAATTGGCCATTTAGGAATTTTTAAAGGAAATGATGATGATTTATGGAGTAAAGCTAAAGAGAGGACAATTAAAGTGAGTAGGAAATGAATCTAAGGTAAGTGGATACAATATCCCCTAATTTTCATTCATTTGGTTTGATTTGTGGCTATATGTGTTATGCATATATAAGATTAATGTATGAATAATTGAAATAATTGCTATAAAAAGGATTAAAAAAGATGTTTTGAATGATTAAATATAAAAGAAAATAAATTTAAGTGGATAAACTTATTATGGCCGAATGATGTATTTAGGAATGTCTTAATGATTTTGGTGATTTTTGACTAGTGTCTAGTAAGTGTACTCGATCAGCTAGTAATATAGAAAAATTTAGTATAAGATCCTAGATATCGAATCCAAGGGAAACTTGTGTTTGTATGAAAGAATTTTGAGTTTTATAGTGAAATTTATGTGTAAAAGATAGATGAAGAATCCCAAAGGCTATAATTTTTAAACTTAATTAACTTGAAAATAGAAAATTAAACAATTAATTAAAATAAACAACTGAAGTAAGTAAACTAAATAATAAATGAAAGAAAATAAATAGAATTGAGAAAAATCAATATCAAAACAACTTTTACTAAAGGATTATCCATCTTAATTTATACTGCAATGACTTAAATTTAATAAAAATACCAGTGACTATGGAAAAATCAGATGAAATAAAGCTTGATACCTTAAATCAAGAATATATTTCATAAGCATCAAATTCTCATTTTAAGAATAATTTAACACTCAGCATAAAAATCCAGTTTATATTCCTAAATATTCATTGAATTCTTTCACAAGAAATTTTAACTCCAATTTATTCTTAATTCTTCCTCTCTCAATACTAACCAATATTATTAATACATAACTACCTCAAAGTTAGAAAATAATCATGCATAGAAACTAAGAATTAACCCAAGAACATGCAAATCAATGATAGTACCTAAACCAATTTTTATTTATTAATTCAATAAATCGGCAATTAATCTTAACAAAATCAAAGATAAGAATATGCTTAAATCCAAAAGATAATCAACTGATATTGAAATTAAAGCTCAATCAAGTCAATATAATATAAATCAAGGATTCAAGTATCCTTTAGTAAAAGTAAAAAAACTACTCACTATTCATATTAAAAATTAAAGCAAAACTAATGAGAAGAGTCAAAAAAAAGTTATAGAAGCTCTCTTAATTAACTTGTACAAAAAAAATCAGAGAAAATCTCCTGCTCCTTGGTTTTGTTCCTTATAAATTAAAAAAAAAACTAATAAACGTAAAAAACTAAACTAATTTGTGTTTAAGTGATGAAGTTTCTGCTTGATGATTCACCCATTTGGTGTTTTTGCTGAGTATTTATAGGCAAAAATACAAGAAATTCTAGCTTTTAAAGTTTCCTGAATCAGAATAGGAAAAGAACTCTGTTAATTAAGAAGTTTTATCGAATTGTGATTCTTGATGCACAACCAAGTAGGTTGAAGACTAAAATTGATGCACCACCATTTATGGATTTTCTTTTTGGGCTGCACAACCAAGTGGCTTTTCCCTTCTTCCCTTGGATGACTATGCATAGGCTTATAAAACCTTGCACGGCTAAGCAAGTTTTTGCTCTTTGTGGTGTATGACCAAATATGACATTTCTGCCTTTTTGCCCAATTTCTTTGACTTTTGATCTTTTTAAATAATTCTTCACACATGGCCATTCATAATTTCATGCACGGCTTACACATCTCTAGACTAAACGTTGAATTTTTGGCTTCACTTCCTTAAAATTATGAATTTAATCCAGAACTTTCCATTTCTTTCAATTAAGACATTTTTTCTTCATTTTGGCCTTGAAAACACAAAAACTTACAATTAACACTTAAAACACAAATTTAATCAATTAAACTAAAATTTAACTAAATTAAAGCTAAATTAACTCAATTAAACACCTAAAAATACACTAAAAATATCATATAATTCAAACCTATAAATTTTATGTTAATTGAGTATGAATATATGCTAATGAATATGATGGTCAGTGATTTAAGTAATTAAATTATTATAAAGATGATTAAAATGATCTATTATATTAGGCCGGATGGATATTAAGAATAAATTAGGGAATGTGCCAACTATTAATGACTAATAAATTCATGTTAATAATGTTTAATATAAGATTAAATGAAAATAATGAAAAGAATGGAAAATGATAGAGTTAAAGTGATAAATGACCTAAATGAAAGAAATTGAAAGTTCAAAGGCAAATTGTAATTTTGTAAAACATTAAGGAAAAAAAATGAAATGGTAATTCGGCTATTCTAAGGATTAAACTATAGTTCCATAAAAGTATAATGAATTAAAAAATATAAAGTATAGAATCGATGGAATTTTGCACATAAGAGTGAACTGGAGGGATAAAACTGTAAAGTAATGAAGTTCGAGGATTGAATAGTAACTTTTCCTTATATAAAAGTTTAAGTGTGAAAAAGAAAGAAACAATGGTAATCATGTATATAAAAATAAAGGTGGTGGATAAAATCATAATTTAAGGGATCCCAATGGATGAAATAGAAATTAAGTCATGTTAAGGAATAGAATTTAAATTATTAATAAATAAAATTAAATGATGTGAAAATATCAATACCAGTAAGGATCTAAGTACTTAAGATAATGAATAACAGTATAATAATGTTATAATAAGTTTTGTGTAAAATAATAAAGAGAGTAGGGACCATAATAAAATGTAAATAAATTGAAAAGTAAATAAGTATATTGTAAAGATTTAAATTTAAGCTGTCGATGGGGTCAAAAATAAAGATAACAAATAAGAAAATGAATCCTTAGTATATACTAAGGCATAATGTGTGGGTATAAGATGGGTAATGGCCTAAAATAAATTTAAATATGAAAAGAAGTGTCCATAAATTTATTTATAATTTATGGAATTTATATAAATATTTTTAAGAATGAAATTGTATTATGTTTAAAATGAAATTGTTAAATTATGGTCAAATAATTCATAAAATAAATGAAAATGGCGAATTATAATGTGATAATTCATAATATGTGCAAAGGTGATGGAAAAGTTGAATAGTTAGTGTATTGAAATTTAAAAGCAAATGAAAGTGTTAATGCGTGAAAAGTGAATTTATGAAAAGTAAATAATTTATGAAATAAGTGAAAATTATGAATATGTCAAATGATTAGTGTATTGAAATGCAAAAGTAAGTGAAAAAGTTCAAATGTGTAATGAAATGAAAAGAAAGAATTGAATGGAAAATGTACTAAAATGAAAAAGCAAATGAAAATGTCAAAAATGTGAAAAGTGACTCTAAAACAAGTAAAGAATGTTGCCTTTAGTAATGGTTAGATGATTAAAATCTAGTTCAGGATATGATTGGCTAGCCATAGAGACTCCCATACCGCGGTGCAAGTTATGGCGACTTGCTTTGCTATGGCAGGATCATAATGATCTTCCATAGTTTTTGTACTGACTATTCTATTCTATTTTATGGTGGAATGGTCCTTTAGGATCATTCCCTATTGCATTGCTTTGGGCCCGTAGGATCCACGTTCCGTATATCCGGTCTGAAGATTTCTGCCAGGATTTTAGTAGGAGCATAATGGTAAAAATGAGTTAAAAGTGCAAAAAAGTGAAGTAAAAATGAGAATGTGAATGAAAAATAACCTAATTGAAAGAAATTGAAAAGTTTAGGATCAAAAAGATAATTTATCCAAATAATGAATTTAATGGGTAAAAGTGATAAAATAGTGAATGTATGAATAAAAATGATGAAATAGTGAATGAATAACCTATAAATGAACTTTTATAATTTTGAAGCAGTAAAATATAATTTGACGTGGAAATATTAAAATGAGGATCAATTGGTAATTTGTATGCCAAATAATAAGTTTAAAGTGAAAATGAATGAACTAGTGGCAAAATTGAAAATAAAGTGTAAAAATGATAATTTTTCGATTAATTGAAAAGAATTAATAGATTCAATGATCAAAATAGTAATTGTGTAATGAATAAAAATATGAAGGTTAATTCCCAAGTGAAAACGAAATGTAAGTGAACTTATTTGTAAAGAATGAAAAGAATTGGTGCTAAAATATAAAGTGGTAAGAAAATAATATGTTAAGGATCAAAATTTCAATTTATATAGTGAATAGTAAATGAAGTGCATAAATAAGTTCAATTAGTGATATTAAAGTAATTAACCATAATTTAAGGGCAATATTATAATTCAATGAAAGTTAAGTATAAAAATGATAAAATAGGAAAGTGATTGGTTCAATATGTAGTTTTCCATAAAAATAATATATTTGTGAAATAGAGATAGATTGCATGTCAAATAAGAAATTAAGTGAGAAAGATAAGGTGACACTAGTGTAAGTAAGTGATAAAAGAGAGCACCATCGTAATTTAGTGAAAGTGCAAGGACCAAATCATAATTTAGTGAATGAAATATTAAATTGAAGGACAAAAATTGTAAATAAACCTATTATATAGTGAAATAGGGATCAAAAGTGTAATTCTTGCACTTAGATAAAAAGTAAGGACTAAATCGTAATTTTACATGTCATAGCATGTATTAAGAATAAAAGATAAGAAAAATGAGCTATAAGAGTGAATAGTGAAAAATATAAGGTAAATTGACAAATATACAACTTTGAGAACCATATTGTAATGTGCCATTAATAATAGTAAGAAAAGGACTAAAATGGAAATTTAAAAATAGTTGGTCCATCAGTGTAATTAAAAATATATTGAATATTGTTTAAGAAATGACAAAAATAGTAATGTTTGGCAAGTGAAGGGTAAATTGTAAATTAATGAATTTTAAAAAGGACTCAATTGGAAATTAGTCTTGATAAGATTAAAGGAAGTTTAGCCTACAAGCTGAAGTAGAATGTGATGAGTAAGTGAAATAAGTCTGAAAATATTATAGATAGTGTTAATGCATAGGTTATTGATGTTAGTATTAATGATAAGAATAGTGGAAGCAAATTAATTAGTAATGCTACTATAATGCTAAAGAATTCATCAAATGTGTTAGCAAAGTATAGATAGATCATAATAGCAATGAAAAGAAATGAAAGAAAAATTGATCAGGAAAGTGAGGTAATAGTATTGCTAAATAAGATCTTAGCACTTAAATGTAAAAGAACAAGAGTGTAAGCATAGCAATAGCCGATTCTAATAGTTGATGGATAATCGAGATAGTGATATTAAAAGAATTAATGACAGTATAATATGATAAACAAATAAGCTTGTTTATACCTACATATGATTAGGATAGGAAAGTTTGGGATATATATCCTACCACTGGGCATTGTTAATGCTCACCGCATAGTATTGTGACTGCATGCAGGTTTCGAAGATGGAAAGATTCAATAAATTTTACAGATAGACATGGAGGACGATGGAAGGTTTAGGCATGGCATGTATGTTATCATAAGAAATAAGAATGTAAGTGTTAAAATTATGGTTATATTTTTGTATAAGTACAAATTGTAATTAGTATTGCATATGAGCTATTTGGTTATTATGGTGCTTTATATTGATGATGTTTGAAAAAGAAGAAGAAGAAAAAAAATTTTACCTGACTATCTAGTTTAGTGCATCAGATGTGTGTAGCTCTGATGTGACATCTGAATTAATTAGTCACTGTGCGTATAGTACAATATTATAAGGGTGTTACAAGCTCTCTGAGATAACAACTTCTTTAGCACTAATTGATAATTACTTCAATAGCCACTATAATGAACCTGTGTCCATTAGAAGTTGGTAGATGGATCATACCCATGATGTCTATGCCCTACGTGGCAAATGGCTATGGTGATGTAAGGTTACATAACTCAGAAATCAGCAAGTGTCTTAAGTCTACATACTGTTAGCACAACTGACATTCTTTGACATACTAAGAATAGTCAGTGTCTATTGTAAGCCAAAAGAACCCCTGGTGTATGATCTTCTTTACTAAGGCTAATCCATTCATATGAGCTCTACACACACTGCATATACCTCTTTTATGACCTTTTTAGCCTCCTCCTTACTTAAACATCTCAATTAAATGCCATCAGGCTGTAATTTTTAAAGTACACCACCTATAGTAATGAACTAACTTGATAGTTTTTGGATCATTCTTTGGTCCTTTTCAGTGGCTTCTTTTGGAAATTTTAACCTTTCTAAATAATTTTGAATGTCATAGTACCATGGCTTTCCATTATTCACTTTAATGTCCATAATTTGCTCAGTTTCAAAGTATGGCTTGTCAATACTTGAAATCAATACTAGCTTTGTGCTTAATCATTGCTTATTATCCCACATTGATATTAAGGTGGCCAAAGCATCCACCAATTGGTTCTCATCTCTAAGCACATACTTGAAAGTGCAAACCTCAAATTGGCCACTCAAAGCTCGCAGACACATAAGGTAGGGCAATAAGCATTCTTCCTTCACTAACCATTCACCCCTTACTTGATAGACTACCAAGGATGAGTCTCCAAATACTTCTGTAGATTTTGGCCCCACAAATAGTAAGGCTTCTAACCTAAATATGCAGGCTTCATATTTGGCTTTGTTATTCATGGCCTTATACCTCAGTTTCTTAGCTAACAACATTTTCTCTCCCTGTGGGGTTACTAGGATTACTCCTACTCTAGCTCCTTTGTTATTCATTGGTTCATCAAAGTACATTTGCCAACTTTGAAGTTTTATGGCTACAATATCTTCATCAGGGAACTCATAGGTTATCTCTTTTCCTTTTAATGGTTGATCAGCTAGGAACTCAGCTACGACTCTTCCGATAATGGTTTCTCTAGTGATGTACTCTATGTTAAATTCTTGCAGGATAATTGATAATGGTGATTTATATGGTGTTTTTAGTTGTTTAATTAGGTTAATTTTGTGTTAATTAGGTTAGATTTGAGTTTAATTGGTTAATTTTGTGTTTTTGGAGTTAATTATAAATTTTGGTGTTTTTCAAGGTTAATTTGCAAGAAAAAGGACTTAATTGTAAAAGGGCAAGAAGATTTGGGCCGAAATTGTAAAATTGGAAAATTCATGTTAAGATATTATCGTGAAGTCCAGAAGACAAACACATGGCCACGTGAAGGTTAAAGCTAAGAGACCCATGGCCACGTGAAAGACAATTGATGAAAGCCAAAAGAAGACACGTGACAACGTGTGGAACAAAGGAAGACCGCACATGACCACGTGTGAAGAACACCTAGAGGGACACGTGACCACGTGTAGAAATACACTGGGAGACACGTGGCCATATGTAGACTCTCCCATGAAGCGAAGGATTTGTGATTTTTCCAATTCGATGAGGATTTGCTTCCTGTTTTATTTCTAGAGTTTGAGAAGGATTCTACCACCAATTTTGCCTATAAATAGAAGACTCAAACACCAAAGAAAGGAATGAATTAGTAGGATCAATTAGGAAATTAGAGGAACAAATTGGAAGAACTAGTAG